>NW_019014266.1:1012-37624 GCF_000150535.2 Carica papaya | reverse complement strand
ATAAATCTTATATGTCTGTGCACTATTTAATAAATATTAGGGCTTAGATTTATGCCCAAAAAAGATAGAAAGAGAGAAGAAACAAATACCAAGAATCAAAATGAATTTGTATTTACATATCTAATATGCTCTATTAGATGTTATATGGGGTGGCAGGTTCTTGAAAAATCATCCGTGAAATATTAATTATTTACCAATCTACAGTTAAAACAGATGTATGATACGTAATGGCTGTAATAATCCAATGAAAAAACGAATATATAGGTTGTGGATAAGATATATAGTGGATATATATAGATCAACTTCAAAAGTAAAACATAATTAATTTATTCTTATTTAACAAAAAATTTTAAGAAAGACATGGTAGTGAAAGTAAAAATAAATAGCGCATTAAAAATGCATTATGCAGATACGGATACAAGTGCACGTTATCTTAAAATATATATGCGTACTTAATAAATTTACTATGCAATGTGTTATATTTTGTATAAAAAATATGATATTTCAGTATATTATAAATAATCGAGTGTTGTTAATATAATATCCCATATTGAAAAAATTAATTGAAAACATTACAACAATGTTCTATATTCACAAAATTTTTATAAAATATATTGTGCTTTTTCATCAGCATAATTACTACTTATGACAGACACTGGTGAGGAACCCCAATCTCTTTCGGGTTTGAGTTTTTTCCAAAAAAAACTGCCCTCGAAGACAGATTCCTTCAAGAAAATATGAATTCCAATTGAGAATATTTGATTAAAAACATGAGTATCTAAATCCTTCCATTTTGTTGTAAATTTATTGGGAAGAATGACGAGATTAATGAAAAAGCAAACATAAAAATTTAGTTAGATAATCCTAAAATTTTGACTAAAATATATCTCATGGAAACACATTTAAGTCCCTATGGATTCAAATAGAGTATAAATAATTTTGAATCAATGTAGAAAAGATTAGAGAAGATGAGCAATCATCAAAAGCGTCAAGAAAGATAATGTACTATGAAAGATAACTCACCGTGGTGAAGAATTGAGCCAAATCGGAATAGTTCTATAGAGAAGCTTCATCAAAACCTTTTATGGCTAAGGTTGAAAAGAGGAAAATGGTTTTTAAAATAATTAGTAGGGTGGTAATTGTATGATATTCTGTAGTTTGGGATTTTCTTCTTCAAATTTTAATTTCTTTTATATATAACTTATTAAACTTCATGGTGGTTTTGCAATATTCGCTATAATTTTATTACCAAGCTTGTAATTTTTTGTTGACTAATTTATTATTCATGTATGGAGAAACATGAAAAATATTTTCATTATCTTCCTAAATTTGATATATATATATATTAGGAAATAGGTTTGTAATTATCTAATACTGTGTATTGGGATGTGTAATTCAAATTTTATTCATCCTTGCACAGATCCTGACACTATTTTTATTATCTTGTCAAATTTGATAAGCAAGAAAATGTGGCTGCTAATAACTATTTCTAAGAAGATTCATCTCATTTCGTTCTACAAGCAAGGATGATTTGGAAGTGGTAAATTCGTATAACTTATAGGTAATATTATATCAATCTTCAAGATTTTTTTACTACATATTTCAATGAGGTGATTGTAAAGCATTCCAAACAAGTAAGTTTTTAAAGCCGATAAATTTACATAGAAAATTCGTCTAAATCAAATTATATATTTGAACAATATAAAATAATAATGCCCAACTTGGTGACTCGGAACGAGTAAGTCATCAAAACCGAAAAAAAATTATATAGAAAATTCATCTAAATCAAGTTGTGTTGGATAGTGAAAAATGATAATGTCCAACTTAATGATTCCAAACAAGTAAGTTATTAAAGCCAATAAATTTGTATAGTGAATTAATTCTAAATTAAATTGTGTATTGGATAGTGAAAAATGATAATGTCAAACTTAGTGACTTCAAATGAGTAACTAATTAAAGTTAAGAAATTTATATGAAAAATTCACCTAACTCAAGCAATATGTTGGATAGTGCAAAATGATAAAGTCAATCTGGTAACACCAAATGAGTAACTAATTAAATCCAAGAAATTTTTATAGAAAATCTACCTAACTTAAACTATAGGTTGAATAATGCAAAATGATAATGCACAACCTGATGATTCCAAATGAATACGTAATTAAAGTTAACAAATTTATACAAAAAATCCACCTAACTCAAGCTATATGCTGGATGGTGTATAATGATAATGCTCAATCTGGTGACTCCAAATGAGCGAGTAATTAAAGCTAAAAAATTTATGCAAAAAATCCATTTAGATCAAGTTATAGATAGTGCAAATAATAATGTCTAACCTGATGATTCCAAATGAGTAAGTAATTAAAGGCAGAAACTTATATAGAAAATTCATCTAAATCAAATTATAAGTTTGATAGTGAAAAATGATAATGCCCAGTCTGGTAACTCCAAATGAGGATGTAATTAAAGCTAAGAAATTTATATAGAAAATCTCTCTTAATCAAGTTAAATATTGAAGTGCAAAATGATAATGTCCAGTCTAATAATTCTCAATAAATAAGTAATTAAAGTTAAGAAATTTATAAATCAGTTTATATATTGGATGGTGCAAAATGATAATATGCAATCTGCTCCAAATGAATAAGTAATTAAAGTTAAAAAATTTATATAGAAAATTAATCTAAATCGAGTTATGTATTCAATAGTGCAAAATGATAATATCTAACCTGTTGACTCCAAATAAGTAAGTAATTAAAGCTAATAAATTTATAAATCAAGTTATATGTTGGATAGTACAAAATGATATTTCCCAATCTGATGAATCCAAATGAGTAAGTAATTAAAGATTAAAAAATTTATATAGAAAATCCATTTAAATAAAGTTTGATGTTGCATAGCGCAAAATAATAATGTCAGTCCGACGACTCTTATAAACACTATACATTTTCTATCAGTTCCTAGAAAATTATAAACCAACTTTTTTATCTTTTCTTCACATTGTCTTTTTTTTCACATTTAGCAATGGATAGGAAGGGCAAGGGCCGTCAAAAGATTGAGATGGTGAAGATGAGTAACGAAACCAACCTCCAAGTAACTTTCTCAAAACAAAGAGTTGGTCTTTTTAAGAAAGCTAGTGAATTGTCCACTCTTTGTGACGTTGATATTGCAACGATTGTTTTTTCCCCTGTAAGAAGGCTTTTTCTTTTGGTCATCCTTGTGTTGAAAAAGTGATTGAAGATTTCATTTGTGGTAATCCTCCACGAGATACTTCAGGAGCCATGACGCTCATTGAGGCTCACCGCAACTCAAGGATACATGAGCTCAATATGATCCTCACACAGGTTTGAGTAGACCATATTTAGATTTTAAAACTTAATATACTTATTTGATCTTATTTTTGTTGGATTAAAACTTATACTGACTTGTACTTATTATTTGAAAAATATAAAAATAGGTTCTCAATCAATTGGAAATCGAGAAAAATCACAATGCGGAGCTTAAGGAAATACAAAAAAAAATGTGAGAGTAAGTGTTGGTGGATGGGTCCGAAAAAGGAAATGAGTTTCTCACAACTTGAGCATTTAAAGACATCTCTTAAGGAATTGAAGAAGAAAGTTACTGAAGAAGCTGAGACGATTATAATTCAGAACGAATTAAACATGATGCCTCATGTATTGAACGACCCAAACGCGATACCTAACGTGTTCAAGGATAATCCCAATATATATATTCAAGGAAATGGAAAAAAAGGATTCTACTAAGTACATTTCTTGATTAAGTCTTGGAAGGATGAAATTAAAATGAGTTGTAAACACGATGCTTGTAGTTTGTTTTATTTTATTTATGTTAGATATCTGGGGCCTTAGCATTTGGGTTTTCATCATGTTCCTTTTCATTGCAGTGTTGTGGTACTTTCTAAGAGTGTAATAATAACATAATTTTTTTATCTATGCATTTATTTTTATTTTCAAGTTGAAATCAACCAACTATTCTAAGAGTTGTAATAGGAGAAAATATTTTAAGTAATTTACTTTTAACTCATTAATTCAAGACAAAAGTAACGTCTAAATATATAAAAAAAAGATGTTAAAGTCACATAATCGTGCTTCGATAAGAACATGAATCATCTTTGGGAAAACCTTCAATTATGTCATATTTATGCGAGTTAATTTTTTACATTGACAATTATGAGTCTCTATTTTTGAATAAATACCTGTGTTGGTTAATTAACTAATATATATATACATCAAATTTAAAACAATATAAATAACATTTAATTAAAATCATACAGGGAAGTACAATCTCTTATATAGGAAGAAATATACCAACTATTCAGTTAAATAATGGTTGGTACAAGTCACATCTTGAGTTAGTCTGAAATATAATAAATGAAATGAATTAACTATATGGTAATTATGCATCCACGGACAAACTATTGAATTTCATGATCAAATTTTTATACATTGTAAGAGTTGTGATATATTTATTAGGTGACACTCTTGGTGACCTGTATGTTCATCCAATTTATTAATGCGATAAATAAATCATGATGATGAGTCAAAAGTCCTATAAATAATTTAATACTAAGCCTATATGGGTCACATGCACAAGCTCCAGCTAAGAAAATTCTACTACTTTAATGTGAGTAATTATTCTTAAAATAAATCAATAATGAAATTAAGTAATATTCATGGGAAATATTTTATTGAGAGTACTTATCTAAGTATGCAAATATATCTATATATTTGGGAATATATATCCCAAGTATGGATAATATCTTTATTAAATGTTAATTGTTTATTTAACTTATTCAAATATATGAGATATAATTTAAATAAAAATTCCCTAAAAAATGCATGGAAGATTTTATATTAGGACCAAACAGTATTAAATAAAAATTTTCAATCAAATGGATCAAAGAAATTGGATTTTGTTTAAGCAGGCTCAAGTTGAAGTGTTGTACAAGTAAAATAATTGTAAGTCACCTTTTGAAAGAGCTAAACATGAATTATATGAATTTTAAGTTTAATTGAATATCACACGCAATCGAATTAAAACTTTATTGTTATGAAAGTTAATCGAGTGTCACAATTAAATTTAATTATTTAAAATTTTGAATTTTAAATGTGATCCAATTGATAGTTATAATTTAATTTGCAACTTCGATCATTCCTTAATGCTTATAAATAAAATTAAAATTATCCATAGTACTAATGATCAATTAATTTTATAAAGAATTCATCATAGTTTTTAAATTTTAATATATCTTATAATACATTTTTAAATTTTTTATTACTTTAACAGAAATTATCTAAGGATTTTTATCATTGCAATTTGATTTAGTGTGTCTCCTAACAAGAGACAAATAAATAAAATTAAAAGTAGCTCTCTTCCCTTCTCAATCCCAAATTAATATCAAGAATATATATACATATATATAACATAAAAAATGTAAAATTTTCATGTATATCCATCTAGCTATGTATATATATATGTTAAAATAATGATGATTTTGAAACTTGTATAAAAGTGCAGCTAAAATTTAACTTTTATTGTCCAGATTTTTCCTACCATATATTTCAATAAGGAGGAGATTCTCAAGCAACCCTAAACAAGTAAATTATTAAAACAAGAAAATATATACAGGATGTCTACCTAAAATTTATTAATTCACAACCTTGATTCAAATCTCCTATAAATATCACTCATTTTCCCATCTTTCAATACAAACTATTTCTCTCCATTAATCTCTCTATTAATTTCTCTCTGCACATATTCAATACTTGTAACCATGGCGAGAAAGAGTAAGGGACGGCAAAAGGTTGAAATGGCGAAGATGAATAATGAAAGCAATCTCCAAGTCACTTTCTCCAAACGTCGAGCCGGACTTTTCAAGAAGGCGAGTGAATTGAGCACTCTATGTGGGGCTGAGATTGATACTATTGTCTTCTCACCCGGTCAGAAGGTCTTCTCTTTTGGCCATCCTTGTGTCCAAACTGTGTTGGAACGTTTTGTTAGTGGTAATCCACCACAAGCTGCATCTGGAACCATGAAACTCATTGAGGCTCATCGGAACACTAGTGTCCGTGAGCTAAAGATGCAGCTCACTCAGGTTATTTTCATTAATTTCCTTTCTAATAAAACATTTTCGGTATAAATAATATATATTAATTTTACCACATGTACAGGTTCTTAACCAACTCGAAATCGAGAAGAAGTGAGGCGAAGAGCTTAACCATATGAAAAAGGCAAATGAGAATCAATGTTGGTGGATGGCTCGCAAGAACGATATGAGCTTGACACAACTTCAACAACTGAAGGCCTCTCTCGATGAACTGAAGAAGAATGTGGCTAAGCATGCTGAGAAGATTTTGATTCGTACCCAAAATAATCATCATCCTCATCATCATCTTCCTCATCCTCATCCTCATCTTCCTCATCCTCATCCTCATCATCATCATCCTAACCATCCTTTTTTTCTGGGAAGTTCTTCCGGTGGAGCAAGTCTTCCTTTTGAGACAAAGCCTGGTGGATTCAGTTCTAGCATTGTTCCATTCAACAATCCGAATATGATGCCTCCAAAGTATCATGGATTTGGCCAAGGATTCTTCTAAGCGAACTTTTTTTATTTATTTAAAATGAATTTTTAATTTTTTCGGCACAGTAAATGCCTCAGTATTAATCTTTATATTATGTTGGGTTTTAGGATTTTAGCTTCTAACGAGTAAGGGTTTGTTCTGGAAAATAAGAGGCGTCTTATTTTATGTTATTTGTTTAAGAACTTTGTAATCGTTCAGTGATACTGCATCTAGTTCTTAATATAAGTTTTCTTCCTTAAAACCCTTTGCGCTTGATTATATATATATATATGTATATATCTCAAACATTCTACTACGCTTTTTTTTGTCATGCGTTGTGACACTATCAACTGCTACCTATATAACATATCGTAATATGTATTATTTTAATATATAAACAATTATTATCAAAATATTTACTCATTTATATTCACCATACAAAATGTAAAACACATATATACAAGAGTTTTGCCTGTATTATATATATATATATGTGTGTGTGCGTATATATATACAGTGATCTATTATCTTTTATTTATTGTACACCATACCTCGAGAGATTGAGGAAAGTTTAGAGCTTGAGGTAAGCATACTAGAATTTTTCAATATCAAAAGCTTTCAGGTTAGAGATAGATATTAGATTACACAAGCATGAGTTTTTGTTATTCGGGTAAATTTATGGAATAATTAGCATGCGCAAGAATTAAATTACGTAAAAATTATAATCTACTATTTTCTTATGTAAAATTTAAACGTATGTATGATACTAAATGACTGTATGAATCCAAATAAAAATAGAACATATAGGTTGTAGAGAAGGTAAGTAGTAGATCTATATATAGATCAACTTTAAAAGTATAATATAGTTAATTTATTCTTATTTAACAAAAAATTTGTAAGAACGACATGATAGGGAAAATAAAAATAAATTGTGCATTAAAAAGATGATGCATGTACAGATATAAGTGCGCGTTTTATTGAAATGTATATATGTATTTAATCCTAAATCTGGCTATTACACTCCTTTATCGTATTTGGAGCTATGTTGGAATCATAAATCTACTCAGCATATTATTCTCTTTCTCAATTTTTTTTTTATTTCTATTCCATTTGAATTTCTATTTTCTATATTTTTACACTGGATCTACAACTCGTGTATGTCTACAATTTATATCTTTTTCCCATGAAGACATCCTTCTCTGCTCTAAGTTCGGTGTAGGTATCAAATATTGATCATATTATAGCTATTATGTGAAGACAGCTACTAAATTTTGTAATAAAAAATTTCCTGGCAATGCTTCTGAAATGCAGGGGAGACTGCATATGGATTGGATAGATTGGTTATATTGTTAGCAGGAGCTAGTAAATAAGAGATGTCATAGCTTTCTTGAAGAAAACTATCGTACAGTGTGCTCTCACCCGAGCACCATCTGAATTCGATCCACAGCAGCTAAAAGATCTTTCAATCTAAAACCAATAATCTCTTCTGTTTTTAGTCTGAACATATTTCTAAACCAGAGTTTCAAACATATATTTATACGGGAGAATTTGACTCTGCTTCCCGGTTCATGTGATCCATTCAATTTTGATTAACGAGGGTCTTATTTTTGTATACTTATCTTACTATTTTTTAAAAAACTCGTAACAAAGAATGAAATTTTTTCGCTAAGGAAAACATATTTCTTACCAGATGCTTAATCAATGCATATAAGTGTGATATTCAGTCTTAAAATTTTATTTCAAAAGATTTATTGTTAAACATATTTTCAGACTAATTTTGTACACTGAAACTAAATATCTTTCAATTTTGAGAGCAAAATTAATCTTGAGAGCAATAAAGGAGGTCGATAAGGAAAAACATGCTAATAGATTTAAGATTAAATAGAAAAAAAAGAAAGAGAAATAGGAAGGGCTGCTGAATGATGCATTAACATGGCAATACTATTATGATATATTGTTTACATTTTGAAGCCTTATGAAACACAAACAGATATGCATGAAGAACATATTGCGTTCAAGGACAAAAACAGAACAAGAAGACTGGAATATAAAAAATATATAGACACGTTTATATCAATGAGATTATGTCAAATTCAATAATAACGATAGAATTTAACTTCTCTCTTTCGTTATACCGAGTGCATGACATATTCATTATCAGATAAGATCATCTTTTTGACCATGATAAAATCGAGCCTTCTGAGTTACTTGAGAACAACTAAATGATATGTTAATACGGGAAATGCATAAAAGGCAAAAACTCTTGAACTATTTCACTTTAGTTAATTTATGCATGATGTAAGAGCATTAGGTTATATAAATCTTCATAAACTTTCTATTTTGTGTTCGAAGATCGTGGCTATTATGATCATTTCCATGCCATTAATAAATTTCTTCTTTGAGATTGAACCAAACTTGAATCAATAATTTATTCATGAATGCATCTAATAATAAAAACCAAACAAAAAAACTAAAATAAATAAATAAAAAACAAATAGATAGATCATATCGATGAGACTATCCAAGATCACCGTGCTCATACGATCATTGACAAACGAAGAATAAGTTTTTTCCTTGAGATGTAAGCAAATCAAAATTCATAAATGAATGTTTTACTATGTACTAGTAAGAAAGGTAAAGAATTCTTGATAGTATCAGAAATTTAAGTTTTGGATTATGTCAAGATATTCCTTACCTTATATTTTAATGAAAAAAGGATTCTAGCCAGAAATGTAAATGCATAAAAGTTAAGTAAATCCACCTAACTCAACTTGAATAGCCTCAAGTGGTACCTCCAAACCTTATAAATACCTTGCGTAGTTTACAATCGTCAATTGCAATAATAGTATACTTACATCTTCTCATCATAATCTCCATTATCTTCTTCTCAATTTGCCGAGGTTATCTTTTGTTATTTTCAGTTTTAGCAATGGCAGATGAGGGGACATCAAGTAAAAGTAAAGGTCATCAAAATATCGAGTTAATAAAGATGGAGAATGAAGCCAGTCTCCAAGTTACCTTCTCAAAACATCGAAGTAGCCTTTTCAAGAAGGCGAGTGAACTTTGCATTCTTTGTAGACCAGATGTTGGCCTTATTGTTTTCTCCCCTAGAAATAGGGCCTTCTGCTATGGCAATCCTAATATCGATATTGTGATTGATCGTTTTCTTAGTATTGATGTTTGTCCAGCTAAGATCCTAACAACGACAATGATACTCAACAAACAATCAGTAGGATCAATGAGGTGTTAGTAACTTATTTGTAATCTTTTTTTTATAATATCCATTTATGATAATCTAAAAATTATCATGAGTCACTAATACTTAAATCTATGATGTTACGTGATATATTTTGAATTTTTTGTTGGACTTTCAAATCTTTAGCGTAATTGCTTATCTAATACTGCAAATACATGAATATGTGTATATGATAACAGGCTCAAGACAAGGAGGAGGCAGCAAGGAAGCGAGGTAAAGAGCTCAAACAAAGAAGAAAAGGCTAGATGAAAGAGCTTTGGTATACGCATTCAATGGAAAAATTCAGCTTGGAAGAGCTTGAAGTTTTGGATGTTGGTACGAAGGCCTTGTGGAATGATGTTGCCGAACTTGCAAAGAAGCTAAAGAAGGAACAAGGTAACTCGAGTTCAGCTGAGGGTTCTCCAAGGGATGACGGGATGTTTTACTTAGATCCAGCAATGAAGGCCTTGATTTCTCTCCCCATGCATAGTATGCCCAGCAACCCAACTCATGAATATACCCCAAGCAGTACTAATTCAACTCCTCCCCTGAGTAGCTTCTGTAACCTAGACTCTGGCAATCCAACCATAATGATGATGAATAACCCGTTGAATGATTCAAGCATGGCGTTAGATCCTGTTGATGACTTGAAGGCCATGCCTAGGGATCTCTTCAATAATTTAGTCATGATTGAGTCAGATGATCCAATTGCAGCACTTAATGCAGGAGATAATCCAGACATAATGTCTTATGCCTTCGGGAACCAAATTGCAACAATGGATATTAATCTATCAAATGATCCAAATATCAGGCCTAATGAGTTTTTTAATCCGAGTACTATACCTCATGCACCAAATGATCCAATTAGCACAACATCCGATACTCTAAATATGATGCGTATTGTGCCAGATGATTCAAATCTAGACTCAGTATTTGATAGCTTCACTCTAGAGATGCTGTTTGCGGATCCATTGGATGATGAGAACTTCATTGTGGACAATCCAAATGAGGCGGCTAACAGTGATATTTCGAAAACAATGTCGCCTCCTCTTGCAGGGAATGTTCTAGGAAGCGGCCAAGGATTTTAATGACTAAGTTTGTTGATTATCTTGAAAAGAATCAAGGGCTAGTTTGAAGAGTTTCACTATCGTGTCTTTTGTTTTTGTTTGTCTTGTCTTTCAAACAATGCTTTGGGAATTTGGGATTTCAATTGGCTTGAGTTTTGTATTTGCTTACTTTCAGGTGGTGTTCTTGTGTGTGCGTGTGTGTGTGTGTGTTTTTTTTTTCTTTATAAATGTTGTCGTTGTTAGTCTTGGATCGAGTTAATAAGTATATGTGTGTTTCATGAGTGTTGTTTATTTTACATTCTTGTTAAGTACAATTCCGCAAATCTTTAAAAATATTTAATCTTCTATAATCACCCTATAAAGTACATTTATATGATAGTTCTGTCTCTTTATATATATGTGTGTGTATGTATATGTATGTATATATATGTTTATACAGTAGTCAGTTATCTCACATTTTTTGTAAACTATATCTCGAGAGATTTAAAAGATTTTAGAATATGGTATCAACACACTGAGTATATGAAAATATTGAAGCTCTTTAAGTACGTAATAAATTTATTATTTTTAGAAAGTTAATTATTACATTATATATAAATATATGTACGTGTAAATCTGTGACTTTGAAGAAAAAAGGTAAAAGATTATTCCGCATACTCATTTCGCTTCCCTATTCCATTATATGGAAATATATAAATCGTTGGTATATATTTAATTTGGTAGCATGCTTAAGAGTTTGTATAATTTTAGCTTGTATTTAATTTAAATTACAATACAAATACCACATATCTAAATTGGAAAAGAGTTATGATTCTAAATCAAATTCAAATTATAGTTTTTAAAAATCTTTAATATGAGTTTGGATTTTGTGATTGTATTAAAAATTCTGGATTCATTGATATAATGTAAAATAATTCAATTGACGTTTAGTCTCAATATCCGAATGTTAAAATGAGAATGCTTTTGTTATTATTAAAAAATATGTAAATAATTTATTATGAAAAATTATATATGTCATTCTCATATATATTAGTTTCAATATAGATATTCAAAAGGACAATATAATATTCTCATCACAGTTAAATGTAATAAATTATATGATAGATATAATTTATAATGTATATATATTTTTTTAAAAAATTATAATCTATCCAAAATGCAATAGATTGAAAGATCGATCATTCTCTTAAATATATTATTTTCAAATTTTAATATTCAAAATAATAAATAATGTGAAAGAGGTTATAAACTATTTAACTCGTCAGGATCTATTATATTTTCAAAAAGAATTATAATAGTTATTTACATATATAATATTCAACATACAAAACTTAGTAAATTAAAGATTGATCATTTTCTTAACTATGGCGAAATACTTTTAAATTTTATTATCTGAAAAAAAATATAGTATACTCATCGCAATTAGTAATAATAAATTACATGTGTAATAACATGTTAAAATTTATAAGCATTTTGCTATTTATATACTAAGCACATAATAAAATTTGAATGACGCGAGAGATTTCATTTAAGTCAATGTTCATTAAAAAAGATAATTCAATCAATTATTTTTAGTCAAATAAAAAGAATATCTTAGAAGCTCTATGTCAGATTATTTAGGAAAGATTCTAAAAACTTCAAGTGCATTTATTTAGACTAGTCTAAATTAGTTAAATTATATTCTCTCCATTATTACAAAATCCTAAAGGAGTAAGTAATTTAGACACAGTTAATTTAAATGCAGGAATACTTAAAAATTGTAATTATCAAATTGAGTAGTCTATAAACATACTTCATTCTACTTCATCCTTATTCAATCATTCAAATCATAAATTAATCTTTTTATTCGTGCTAAATTTATCCATGGAGCCTCCTTGGAAGTTAAAGGGACGCCAAATGATTGAGATGGTGAAGATCAAGAAGGCGACGAATCTCCAAGTTACCTTTGCCAAACGACCGGCTAGCATTTTCAAGAAGGCGAGTGAAATTAGCACACTTTGTGGCGCTGAATTTGCAGTGATTATTTTTTCACCTGCCAAGAAAGTGTTCTTTTTTGTCAATCCTTCTATGGAAAAGTTGATCAATCGATTCAGTGGCCTAATAGAACAACCTCCTTCAGCTAATAGATGTATGATGGATGCTCATCGAAATGCTTATCTCCAAGGGCTCAACTCACAGCTAAATAAGGTATAATCACTACCATGTCTTCATATATCTATACTATTTAATTTTTATAACTAATCCTTGAATTTTTTTTGGACATGATTATATATAATTAAAGCTTAATGCCCAACTGGATGCTAAAAAGAAGCGAAGTGTGGAGCTTAAGAAGGTGATGAAGGAGAATGCAAGTAAAGCCTGGTGGATGGGTTCCATAGATGACATGAACCTTTCACAGCTTCAGCAATTTCAAGCTGCTCTTGAGGAATTATACGAGAATGTTATAAAAGTTGCTAAAGAAAAAGATGCTGAAGAGGACAATATTAATCCTAATTCTGATGATCAGCTTTTTCTTGGAAGCTCTTCCAATAGAACTGGACTTCCATTTGAATCTATCCCCTTAAATGCTATCGTTGGTCCCAGAAACATGGTTAATCCGAACATGAATAGGGTTAATTCCAACATGGTTAATCCAAACGTGATTAGCCCCAGCATGATTAATCCTAACATGTTAATCCTGCAGCTTATATGAAGATGCTTCGTGACATGCTCAACAACAATAATCCAAACATTCCCTTGTCCAATTCCATGATTCCCAATAATCCAAACATGGTCTCTAATGTCATGCCTATCATCAGTAACCCTACAAACATGATGCTATCGGCGGCAAATCTGATGATCAACAATTAACAAAACATGGTTCCAGTCGATCATATGATGATGAACAATGACCAGAACATGATGGTGGGGGGATCGGATGCGATTAACGATTAAAACTTTATGTATACCAATGGTCTTAACAATGTGAACATGATGCCAGCTACAGGATATAATATGACTCAGAATAATGGTGGAAACGGGTAGGAGTATTTCAAAATTTGAAGTTTATGGGAATGTGTTTTGATTAGTAAGGTCACAGAGTGCTCATACAGCTTGACTTTCATATTTAAGCTATATTATCAATGGAATGTAAAGTGATATATTTTATAAATAAAGGATCTATTAGCTTTCATCTTAACTCTAATTTTACAGTACTATATGCTATGCATGCATTATAAATCTTATATAGACATGCATTGTTTAATACATATTAGGGCTTAGATTTCACCCCAAAAGAGAGAGAGAGAGAGAGAGAGTGTAACACCCAAGTAATTTAATTTTTATCTTACTATTTTTATTTTTATTTATTTGAATTTTTTATATTTTTAATTAATTTAATTTGATTTAATTTAATTTAATTTAATGAAAATAAAAATAATAATATTGATAAAATTGGGTAAAAATATTATTTGAATTTAATTGAAATTGATTTTGGGAAAAAGGGGTGAAAATTTAGATTATGGGGGTGTTTTTGAAAAGAAAATCAGAAATCGGGGGTCAAAACACAATTTAAAAAAGTTGTGCCACGTCAGTAGCCACGCGGCGGCCCGGTCAGTAGCCCCGGCCAACCAGGACACGCCGTGTGGTAAGAAAATGCTGACCAGGGGACTGGTCACGTGGGCGATCCGCGTGCGTGCGATCAGACGGCTCAGTTCCATTCCCGCGCGCACGGATGGCCCAGATTCAATCAGGCACGGACGGCCCAGATTGCATCGCGATGGACGGTCCAGATTTAATCCCAATTAAATTGCGATCGAACGGTCTAGATTTAATCTTGATGGACAGTTGAGATTAAAAGGCAAAGGGTATAAATAACCCCACCCACACCTGACCACAAAACCCTAGTCGCTAGTGCCTCGCCGGAGGAGCCGGCCACCGCCACCCGGCGCCGCACCGGGGAAGTTTTCGACCGCCGAGCGAGGTAACTTTTGTCTTCCTGGCTCCTTTTTCGATGCTGAGTCCGCCTATGGCCAAATCGGAGCCAAAACACCGGCCAAACGGCCAGAAAATCCAGCCGAAGTCCAGCGGCGCCATCGCGCCCCCCTATATTTTTGCCTCCGATGATGCCCTTCCCGGCCTCTGTTCGATGCAAATTTTATACCACTGTGATCACCGTTCTTTTCTCTACAGGTTGATATGAGCCAAACATCAAAACGCGACTCATGCCGGAGGAGCCGCCGCACCTGAGAGCACCGCTGCTGGTAAGTTTCAGTTTTTTGTGATTTTTTTGCCCACCAAGGGCCCTAGGGTTGTTTTATCACAGGGACCGATGCAAGTGTGGCCGAATTCGGCCAAAAACGGCCAACCCGAGGCGAATCGCTGCCGCTTGCGGCGGTGCCGTCGCCGGAGCACGGCGGAGCCGCCGTGCCAGAATTTCAATATTGGCCGAAAAGGGCCCTAGGTCTGATTTGAGATTTTTTGGGACACATGCAGGTACCGGTAGTGCGTTTCAGTTTTTCGGAAAAAATTCAGAGAAATTAGGGATAGCCTGTAGGCACACTGTAGAGTCAAATTTAGACCCCAAAACAAGTAAGGACCCCTCACCCTATTTCCTATCACGGTATTAAAGCTAAATAAATAATTAAACTGTACCTTGTGACTTTATAGATGTATAATTGATTAAGGTTGCCAATGGAGCCCGAGTCTAATACAGTGTTGGTCTGTTGTTGTTTGATCTAATTTTCAGTATTAAATGCAGTATGATGTTTGATGTAATTATGTTATGATCTCGTATGCATGAACCATGGTTTCTTTCATTATGGTTTGTATTATGGTGAACCCGGTACTGTATTGTCTTGTTTGGTGTCGATGAGTGGTTTACATATTTATGTATGGTTGGATGAGTGAGACCAAGGAAAATGGCAAAAAAGTTATGTGAATTGATGAGTTGAAAATGTGGACAGCCTGACTAGATATCCTAGAAGATGGTGGACAGACCGAGTCCGTAGGGAACCCTACCAGGAACGTGGTCTCTCATACCGGACGGGGTATGGAGACCTTATGTGTTTTGGCGCCCATACCGGACGGGGTATGGGGACGGCCCGTTTCACCCTCATACCGGACGGGGTATTGAGGTTCATGGTTTTGGCGCCCATACCGGACGGGGTATGGGGATGGCTCGTTTCACCCTCATACAGGACGGGGTATTGAGGTTCATGGTTTTGGCGCCCATACCGGACGAAGTATGGGGACGGCCCTGGAATCAGGTTGTAAATGTTAATGGTTCATGTGTAGCGGGGTCCCCCTATGGATCCCCATGGATACTAGCAGGCTGGTAAAAGAGGAAATCTATTTTCTGATGATTGAAATATAAAGGTATGATATGTGTTATGTTATAAAGTGTGTATGATTTCATGATATTATAAGGTTATTGTTTTCATATGTTGTTTTCATAGATCTCACCGAGGTAAGTGGACAGTAAAAGTTTTTATGTTAATAAACTAGTTCGTTATAAATTATGCTCCATTGGTCATTTTTGTTTTCTACCCACCTTTACTTCCGTGGCGGTGAGATAGTGTGATGTCTTTACGGGGCTGGTGTAGCTCATCCCTTATTTAACCATTTCAGATCAGAAAGACGTTACATATCCAATATGTTCCCGAGCCCCTTATTTAACATATTGTATTTACATATCCAATATGTTCTATTAGATGTCATATGGGGTGGCAGGATGTCATATGGGGTGGCAGGTTCTTGAAAAATCATCCATGAAATATTAATTATTTACCGATCTACTGTTAAAACAGATGTATGGTGCGTAATGGCTGTAATAATCCAATGGAAAATAGAATATATAGCTTGTGGAGAAGATATATAGTGGATATATATAGATCAACTTCGAAAGTAAAACACAATTAACTTATTCTTATTTAACAAAAAATTTTAAGAAAGACATGGCAATGAAAGTAAAAATAAATAGTAAATTAAAAATGCATTATGCAAATACGGATTCAAGTGCACGTTATATTAAAATATCTATGCGTACTTAATAAATTTACTATGCAACGTGTTATAGTTTATATTAAAAATATGATATTTCAATATATTATAAATAATTGAGTGTTGTTAAAATAATATCTCAGATTGAAAAAATTAATTGAAAAATTACAACCATGTTCTATATTTACAAAAATTTTATAAAACATATTGTGCTTTTTCATTAGCATAACTACTACTTATGATGGAAATTGGGAGGAACCCCAATCTCTTTGGGGTCTGAGTTTTTTTCCAAAAAAAAAGCTCTTGAAGACAGATTCCTTCAAGAAAATATTAATTCCAATTGAGAATATTCGATTAAAAACATGACTATCTAAATCCTTCCATTTTGTTGCAAATTTATTGGGAAGAATGACGAGATTAATGAAAAAGCAAACATAAAAATTTAGTTAGATAATCCTAAAATTCTGACTAAAATATCTCTCATGGAAACACTTTTAAGTCCCTATGGATTCAAATAGAGTATAAATAATTTTGAATCAATGTAGAGAAAATTAATAGAGAAGATGAGCAATCATCAAAAGCGTCAAGAAAGATAACATACTATGAAAGACAACTCACCATAGTGAAGAATTGAGCCAAATTAGAATAGTTTTATATGGAAGCTTCATTAAAACCTTTTATGGCTAAGGTTGAAAAGAGGACAATGGTTATTAAAATAATTAGTAGGTTGGTAATTGTATAATATTCAGTACTTTGGGATTTTCTTATAATTTTAATTTATTTTTATATATAACATGTTAAACTTCATGGTGGTTTCGCAATATTCGCTATAATTTTATTACCAAGTTTGTAATTTTTTGTTGACTAACTTATTATTCATGTATGGAGAAACATGAAAAATAATTTCATTATCTTCCCAAATTTGATATATATATATATATATATATTAGGAAATAGGTTGGTAATTATATAATACTGTGTATTGGGATGTGTTATTCAAATTTTATTTATCTGTGCATAGATGTTGACACTATTTTCATTATCTTGTCAAATTTGATAAGCAAGAAAATGTGGCTACTAATAACTATTTCTAAGAAAATTCATCTCATTTCGTTCTACAAGCAATGATGATTTGGAAATGGTAAATTCGTATAACTTAAAGGTAATATTATATCAATCTTCAAGATTTTTTTACTATATATTTCAATGAGGTGATTGTAAAGCATTCCAAACAAATAAGTTTTTAAAGTCGATATATTTACAAAGAAAATTTGTCTAAATCAAATTATATATTGAACAATATAAAATAAAAATGCCTAAATCAAGTTGTGTTGGATAGTGAAAAGTGATAATGTCCAACTTGATGATTCCAAACGAGTAAGTTATTAAAGCTAATAAATTTGTATAGAACATTCATCTAAATTAAATTATGTATTGGATAGTGCAAAATGATAATATCAAACTTAGTGACTCCGAATGAGTAAGTAATTAAAGTTAAAAAAAATTATAAAAAAATTCACCTGACTCAAGCAATATGTTGGATAGTGCAAAATGATAAAGTCAATCTGGTAACACCAAATGAGTAAGTAATTAAATCTATGAAATTTTTATAAAAAATCTACCTAACTCAAACTATAGGTTGAATAGTGTAAAATGATAATGCACCACCTGATGATTCCAAATGAGTACGTAATTAAAGTTAAAAATTTTATACAGAAAATTCACCTAAATCAAGTTATATATTAGATAGTGCAAAATAATAATGTCTAACTTAATGACTCTAAATGAGTAAGTAATTAAATTAAAAAATTTATATAGAAAATCCATCTAAATCAGATTATATGTTTGATGGTGAAAGATGAAGATCCCCAACCTAGTAACTCCAAATGAGAAAGTAATTAAAGCTAAGAAATTTATATAGAAAATCTCTCTCAATTAAGTTATATATTGAATAGTGCAAAATAATAATGTCCATCCTAATAATTACCCAATAAATAAGTAATTAAAGTTAAGAAATTTATAAATCAGTTTATATATTAGATGGTGCAAAATGATAATATGCAATCTGCTCTAAATAAATAAGTAATTAAAGCTAAGAAATTTATATAGAAAATTAATCTAAATCAAGTTATATATTCGATAGTGCAAAATGATAATGTCTAATCTGTTGACTCCAAATGAATAAGTAATTAAAGCTAATAAATTTATAAATAAAATTATTTGTTGGATAGTACAAAATGAAATTTTCCAATTTGATGAATCCCAATGAGCAAGTAATTAAAGATTAAAAAATTTTATATAGAAAATCCATTTAAATAATGTTTGATGTTGCATTGTGGAAAATAATAATGTCAGTCTGATAACTCTTATAAATACTACCCATTTTTTATCACTTCCTAGTAAATTATAAGCCAACTTTTTTATCTCCTTCTCACATCATCTTTTTCTTTCACTTTTAGATGGATAGGAAGAGCAAGGGTCGTCAAAAGATTGAGATGATAAAGATGAGTAACGAAATCAACCTCCAAATAACTTTCTCAAAATGAAGAGCTAGTTTTTCTAAGAAAGCTAGTGAATGGTCCACTCTTCGTGGCATCGACATTGCAATTATTATTTTTCCCCCCAGTAAAAAGGCTTTTTCTTTTAGTCATCCTTGTGTTGAAAAAGTGATTGAAGATTTCATTTGTGGTAATCCTCCACGAGATACTTCAAGAGCCATGACACTCATTGAGGTTCACCGCAACTCAAGGATACATGAGCTCAATATGATCCTCACACAGGTTTGAGTAGACCATATTTAGATTTTAAAACTTATTATACTTATTTGATCTTCCTTTTGTTCGATTAAAACTTATACTGAATTGTACTTATTATTTGAAACATATGAAAATAGGTCATGAATCAACTGGAAATCGAGAAAAATCGCAATGCAGAGCTTAAGGAAATACAAAAAATATGTGAGAGTAAGTGTTGGTGGATGGGTCCAAAACAGGAAATGCGTTTCTCACAACTTGAGCATTTAAAGACATCTCTTGAGGAATTGAAGAAGAAAGTTACTAAAGAAGCTAAGATGATTATAATTCAGAACAAATTAAACATGATGCCTCATGTATTAAACGATCCAAACACGATACCTAATGTGTTCAACAATAATCCCAATATATATATTCAAGGAAATGGATAAATAAGATTCTACTAGGTTCATTTCTTGACTAAGTCTCGGAAGGATGAAATTAAAAAGAGTTGTAAACACAATACTTGCAGTTTGTTTTATTTTATTTATGTTAGATATAATATATATATTCAAGGAAATGGATAAATAACATTCTACTAGGTTCATTTCTTGACTAAGTCTCGGAAGGATGAAATTAAAAAGAGTTGTAAACACAATACTTGCAGTTTGTTTTATTTTATTTATGTTAGATATCTGGTGCCTTAGCATTTGGGTTTTCGTCATGTTCCTTTTCATTGTAGGGTTGTGGTACTTTTAAAGAGTGCAATAATAACATAATTTTTTTATCTATGCATTTATTTTTATTTTCAAGTTGAAATCAACCTGCTATTCTAAGAGTTGTAATAGGAGAAAATATTTTAAGTAATTTATTTTTAACTCATTAACTCAAGACAAAGGTAACGTCTAAATGTAAGAAAATAAGATATTAAAGTCACATAATTGTGCTTTGATAAGAACATGATCATCTTTGGGAATACCTTCAATTATGTCATATTTATGTGAGTTAGTTTTTACATTGACAATTATGAGTCTATTTTTGAATAAATACTTGTGTTGGTTAATTAACTAATATACACACATTAATTTTAAAATAATATAAATAACATTTAATTAAAAACATACAAGGAAGTACAATCTCTTGTACAAGAAGAAATATACCAACTATTCAATTAAATAATGGTTGGTATAAGTCATATCTTGAGTTAATCTGAAATACAATAAATGAAATGAATTAACTATATGGTAATTATGCATCCATGGACAAACTACTAAATTTCATGATCAAATTTTTATACATTATAAGAGTTGTGATATATTTATTAGATGACACTCTTGGTGACATGTATGTTCATCCAATTTATTGATGCGATAAATAAATCATGATGATGAATGAAAAGTGTTTAGTCATAATAAATCAATTATATTGGTTAAAGTCCTATAAATAATTTAATACTAAGCCTATATGGGTCACATGCATAAGCTCCAGCTAAGAAAATTCTATCAACACATAAATGCTAGCTAAGAAAATTCTACTAGTTTGATGTGGGTAATTAATCTTAAAATAAATCAATAATGAAATTAGGTAATATTCAGGGAAAATATTCTATTGACAGTGCTTATCTAAGTATGTAAACATATCTATATATTTGGGAATATATATCCCAAGTAGGGATAATATCTTCATTAAATGTTAAGTATATAAACAAGGAAGATTTTATATTAGGACCAAACAATATTAAATAGAAATTTTCAATCAAATGGATCAAAGAAATTGCATTTTGTTTAAGCAGGCTCAAGTTGAAGTGTTATACAAATAAAATAATTGTAAGTCACCTTTTGAAAGTACTCAACATGAATTATATGAATTTCAAGTTTAATTGAATATCACATGCAATTGAATTAAAACTTTATTGTTATGAAGGTTAATCGATTGTCATAATTAAATTTAATTATTTAAAACTTTGAATTTTAAATGTGATCCAATTGATAGTTATAATTTGCAACTTAGATCCTTCCTTAATGCTTATAAATAAATTAAAATTATCCATTGTACTAATGATCAATTAATTTTATAAAGAATTCATCATAGTTTTTAAATTTTAATATATCCTATAATACATTTTTATATTTTTTATTACTTGAACATAAATAATCTAAGGATTTTTATCATTGCAATTTGATTCATTGTGTCTCCTAACAAGAGACAAATAAATAAAATTAAAAGTAGCTCTCTTACCTTCTCAATCCCAAATTAATATCGAGAATATATATACATATATATAACATAAAAAATGTAAAATTTTCAAGAAGGTTCAATTTTCATATATATCAATCTAGCTATGTATCTATAAATGTTAAAACAATGATGATTTTGCAAATTGTATAAAAGTACAGCTAAAATTTAACTTTAATTGTCCAGATTTTTCCTACCATATATTTCAATAAAGAGGAGATTCTCAAGTAACTCTAAAGATGTAACTTATTAATACAGGAAAATATGTACAGGATGTCTACCTAAAATTTATTAATTCACAACCTTGATTTAAATCTCCTATAAATATCACTCATTTCCCCCTCTTTCAATACAATTATTTCTCTCCATTAGTCTCTCTTTTAATTTCTCTCTGCACATATTCAATACTTGTAACCATGGCGAGAAAGAGTAAGGGACGACAAAAGGTTGAGATGGTGAAGATGAATAATGAAACCAATCTCCAAGTCACTTTCTCCAAACACCGAGCCGGACTTTTCAAGAAGGTGAGTGAATTGAGCACTCTATGTGGGGCTGAGATTGCTATTATCATCTTCTCACCCGGTCGAAAGATCTTTTCTTTTGGTCATCCTTGTGTCGAGACTGTGTTGGAACGTGTTGTTAGTGGTAATCCACCACAAGCTACTTCTGGAACCATGAAACTCATTGAGGCTCATTGGAACGCTAGTGTCTGTAAGCTCAACACTCAGGTTATTTTAATTTCTTTCCTTTCTAATAAAACATTTTCAATATAAATAATATATATTAATTCTACTACATGTACAGGTTCTGAACCAACTCAAAATCGAGATGAAGTGAGGCGAGGAGCTTAATCATATGAAAAAGACAAATGAGAATCAATGTTGGTGGATGGCTCCCAAAGAAGATATGAGCTTAACACACTTCAACAATTGAAGGCCTCTCTCGATGAGCTGAAGAAGAATGTGGCTAAGCATGCTGAGAAGATTCACCTGAGCACCATCAGAAGTCGATCCACAGAAGCTAAAAGATCTTTCAATCCAAAACCAATAATCTCTCCTGTTTTCAGTCTGAACATATTTCTAAACTAGAGTTTCCAATAGATATTTATATGGGAGAATTTGACTCTACTTCCCAGTTCATGTGACCCATTCAATTTTGATTAACGATGATCTTATTTTTGTATACTTCACTTACTACTTTTTAAAAAACTTATAACAAAGAATGACATTTTTCTGCTAAAGAAAACATATTTCTTACCAGATGCTTAGTCAAAGCATATAAGCGTGATATTCAGTTTTAAAATTTTATTTAAAAATATTTACTATTAAGATATTTTTAGACTAATTTTGTACACTAAAACTAAATTGTTTTCAACTTTGAGAGCAAAATTAATCTTGAGAGCAACAAAGGATGCTGATAAAGAAAAACATGCTAATAGATTTAAAATTAAATAAAAGAAAAAAAGTGAAAGAGAAATAGGAAGGGGTTGCTGAATGATGCATTAACATGGCAATACTATTATGATATATTGTTTACATTTTGAAGCCTTATGAAACACAAACAGATATGCATGAAGAACAGATTGTGTTCAAGGACAAAAATAGAACAAGAAGACTGGAATATAAAAAATATATAGACACATTTTTTATATCAATGAGATTATGTCAAATTCAATAATGATGATAAAATTTAACTTCTCTCTTTGCGTTATACCGAGTGCATGACATATTCATTATCAGATAAGATCATCTTTCTGACCATGATAAAATTGAACCTTCTGAGTTACTTGAGAACAACTAAATGATATGTTAATAGGGGAAATGCATAGAAGGCAAAAACTCTTGAACTATTTCACTTTAGTTAATTTGTGCATGATGTAAGAGCATTAGGTTATATATAATCTTCATAAACATTCCATTTTATGTTCCAAGATCATGGCTATTATGATCATTTCCATGCCAATAATAAATTTCTTCTTTGAGATTGAACCAAACTTGATGCATTAATTTATTCATAAATACATCTAATAATAGAAACCAAACAAAAAAACTGAAATAAAAAAAAATAGATCATATCGATGAGTCTATCAAATTTATTCAGGGTAAAAAAATTTTTAACTTTCCCTTAGCGTTATACAAAATGAACGACATATTAGTCGTTGGATAAGATCACCTCACTGACCATGATAAAGCTTAACTTGTTGATTTACTTAAAAATAATTATATGAATTGTTGTAAGTGAAATGCGTAAAAAAGAATTAACTATTAAACACTAGTTTGTTTTAGTCAATATTAGAGAATTAGGTTTTATACGCTTACATATACTTTTCATTTTTGTATTTGTCATGATCATTAATGCACCAAGGATGAATTTCTTCCTCAGGTTAAATCAAGTAGAAGTAGTAATTTGTTCACAAATGCATCCAATGATAGAAGCTAAATAAGAAGACTGGAACATGAAAAATATATAAACATATAAATTATATCGATGGAATTAATTAAAATTCACTAATGATTAAAAAATTGAACTTATCTCTAGCATTATACTAAATGAATGACATATTAATAGTTGAATAAGATCATATTGACGACAATGATAAAAACAAAATTTTTTATTTAGTAGAAAATAATTAAATGAACTATGAATAAGAAAAATACATTAAAGGGAATTTAGGTTCAATATGCTTGTGGAATGATGTTGCTTAATTGCAAAGAAGCTAAAGAAGGAACAAGGTAACTCGAGTTCGCTGAGGGTTATCCAAGGGATGACGGAATGTTTTACTCACATCCAGCAATGAAGGCCTTGACGACTCTCCCCATGCCTAGTATGCCCAGTAACCCAACTCATGAATATGTCTCCAGCAGTATTAATTCAACTCCTCCCCTGAATAGCTTCTGTAACCTATACTCTTCCAATCCCAACATAATAATGATGGATAACCCATCGAATGATTTAGCGATGGTGTTAGATCCTGTTGATGACTCAGAGGCCATGCCTGGCGATCTCTTCAACAATTTAGCCATGATTGAGTTAGATGATCCAGTTGCAGCACCTAATATAGGAGATAATCCAGACATAATGTGTAACGGCTCCGGAAATAAAAATGAAATGTATGTATTAAAAAGTTATAAGTGCGGAAGTGAAATAAAAATTCTGATAAACATCCCTTACACAATAACCAAAACCGTATTCAACGTGTGAAAGAAAAAACTAATTAAGGTAAATACTAGTAATGAATGCTATAAATAAAACTGTGAATTCCCTAGACGTCTACTCGCCGTCTTCCTACGGGACGGGCTCGGAAACCAAATCCTCCTGATCTGAAATGGTTAAATAAGGAATGAGCTACACTAGCCCAGTAAAGACATCACACTATCTCACTGTCACAGAAGTAAAAGTTTGTAAAACAATAAAAACAACCAATGGAGCATAATTCATGATAAATTCATTTATCAATAATAAAAATCTTTACTGTCCACTTACCTCGGTGAGATTCGTGAAAATAACATATGAAAACAATAACATTATAACCATCATAAAATCATATACACTTTGTAACGTAACACATGTTATACTTTTGTACCTCAATAATCAGATAATAAATTTCTTTTTTTATCGGCCTACTAGTATACATGGGGATCCATAGGGGGTCCCCATTACACGTGAACCATTAACATTAATAACTTAATTCCAGGGCCGTCCCCATACCCCGTCCGGTATGGGTGCCTAAAAACCATGAACCTCAATACCCCATCTGGTATGAGGGTGAAACGGGTCGTCCCCATACCTCATCCGGTATGGGCACCAAAATATATAAAGTCTCCATACCCCGTCCGATATGAGAGACCACGTTCCCGGTAGGGTTCCCTATGGACCTGGTCCGTCCACCATCTCCCAGGATATCTAGTAAGGCTGTAGCCATTATCCATTTATGAATTCACATATCTTTTTTCATTTTTTTTTGTCTCAATTATCCAATTATACACAAACCCGTAAACTAGTAATGAACACCAAACAAAACAACATAACATCGGGTTCCCAATAATTTAAACCAGAATAGATGAAACCGTGATTCATGCATACGAAACTATAAAATAAATACATCAGATACCATGCTGCGTTTAGACTGTAAAATAGATCAAACAGAAACAGACCGACAAATACATCAGGTTCGGGCCCCATTAGCAATCTTAATTAATTATACATATTTATGAATTCATAAAATACTGTTTAATCATTTATTAACCTTTAATGTCGTGATAGGAGATAGGGTGAAAAATCCTTAGTTGTTTTGGGGTCTGAAATCGGCTCTACAATGTGCCTACGGGCTGCCCTAAATTCCCTGAATTTTTTCTGGGAAACTGAAATGCACTACTGGTACCTACACGTGTCCCAAAAACCCCAAATCAGACCCAATGCCCCTTTTTGGCCAATATCAGAATTCCAACACGGCGGCTCCACCGTGCTCCGGCGACGGCACCGCCGCCCGCGGTGGCAATCTGCCTCGGGTTGGCCATTTTCAGCCAAATTCGGCCAAACTTGCATTGGTTCCTGTGATAAAACAACCCTAGGGCCCTCGGTGGGCCAAAAAATAACAAAAAACTAAGACTTACCAGCGGTGGAGCTCTCGGGTACGGCGGCTTCTCCGGTGCGAGTCACGATTTGATGTTTTGCTCTGGTCAACCTATAGAGAAAAGGACGGTGATCACAGTGGTGTAAAAATTGCATCGAACAGGAACCGAAAAGGGCCTCGTCGCAGGAAAAAATTGAGGGAAGCCGCCGCTGCGTCGGTGGACTTCGGCGTTGTTTTCTGGCCGATTAGCCGGTCGTTTGGCTCTGATTTGGCCATAGGTAGATTCAGCATCGAAAAACGAGCCAAAGGGAGAAAATTTACCTCGTTTGGTGGTCGAAAAATCCTCCGGTGCGGCAGCGAGTGGCGGCGGCCGGCTCCTCTAGTGACTGGTTCTTCTTCTCCGGTGAGGGTACTAGCGGCTAGGGTTTGGGGTCAGGTGTGGGTGAGGTTATTTATAACCTTTCCCTTTTAATCTCAGCCGTCCTTCACAATTTAATATGGGCCGTCTGATCGCGATTAAAATGAGAATAAATCTGGACCGTCCATCACGGTGTGATCTGGGCCGTCCGTGCGTGATTCAATCTGGGTCATCCGCACGCGTGAGATCTGGGTCGTCCGTGCGGGTGAGATCTGGGCCGTCCGCACGCGTGAGATCTCGACCGTTCGATCGCATGCACACGGATCGCCCACGTGGCTCCGTCCCACATGGCCTCCTGTGTCAGCTTCCTTGTCACGCGGCGTGTTCTGGTTGGCCGGGGCTGCTGACGTGGAACAACTTTCCTAAATTACGTTTTGACTCCCGATTTCTGATTTTCTTTTCAAAAACACCCCAGAATCCAAATTTTTACCCCTTTTTCTCAAAATTAATTTTAATTAAATCCCAAAAATAATTTTACCCTATTTTATCATTATTATTATTTTTACTTTTATTAAATTAAATTAAATTAAATTAAAACCTTATAAATTAAATATTGAAAAATTAAACTAAAATTCTAATATAAATTAAAATAAATTAAAAAAATAAAATAATAAAATTTGGGTGTTACAACTCTCCCCCCCTTAAAGAAATTTGGTCCCCCAAATTTGACTCTTACTATTGGTCGAACAAATGGGGATACTGGGCTCTAAAATCTAATTCTAGCTCCCAAGTAGCCTCCCTTGGCGTGTGGTTCTACCACACTACCTTTACAAATGATATTTTATGGTTGCGGAGTATCCTGCTCTTTCGGTCCGTGATATCGACTGGTACTTCTTCATAAGATAAGTTCTCTTGGAGTAGAAGCGGTTCATGAGCCAAGACATGAGAGGGGTCCGGGTTATACTTACATAGCATGGATACGTGGAACACATTGTGGACCTTGGAGAGCTTTGGAGGCAGTGCTAGTCTGTAGGCAGCAGTATCAATCCTGTCTAAGATTTCTAAAGGTCCAATAAATCGGGGGTTCAATTTTCTCCTCCTCCTGAACCTACTAATTCCCTTGAAAGGAGTGACCTTAAGGAACACCCGGTCGCCTTTCTCAAATGCTAGATCTTTCCTACGGGTGTCCGCATAACTCTTTTGCCTGCTCTGAGCCATCTGAATGTTCTTTCTGATTTTAACAATTTTAGACGTGGTATCCTCTACCAACTTAGGGTTGAACAATCTTCTATCGCCCACTTCTTCCCAACAAATCGGTGATCTGCACGGGCGCCCATATAACGCCTCATATGGAGCCATGCCGATGCTTACTTGGTAGCTGTTGTTGTAGGAAAACTCTATCAGGGGTAGATGGTCGTCCTAGTGACCCCCGAAGTCAAGGACACATGCTCGGAGCATATTCTCAAGTGTACGAATTGTCCTTTCTGATTGTCCATCAGTCTGAGGATGGAAGGCAGTACTGAGAGACAGCTTTATTCCCATGGCTTGCTGAAAGCTACTCTAAAACCGAGAAGTGAACCTGGAGTCCTTGCCGAATACCACTATTACTAGAACTCCGTGTAATCTGACTATTTTCCGGATATACATTCTTGCTAACTTGTTCAAGGGGTCGGTCATCCTGATGGCCAAGAAGTGGGAAGATTTGGTAAGCCGGTCAACAATTACCCAAATGGCGTCATGTCCTAAACGTGCCTTGGGTAATCCCGTCACGAAGTCCATGGTGATGTGTTCCCACTTCACCTCTGGGATCGGTAAAGACTGAAGTAGCCCACCTGGGCGCTGATGCTCTGCCTTGACCTGCTGACATACCAAGCATTTAGATACAAAGTTGGCTATGTCTCTCTTCATCCCATTCCACCAAAACTGGGGTCGCATGCTTTGGTACATTTTGGTGCTTCTAGGATGCATGGCAAACTTCGAGCTGTGGAACTCTGTCATGATGTCTCTCTTTAACTCGCTGTCGTCTAGAACACACACTTTGTCTTGGAACCGGAGTAACCTATCGATAGATACTCGGAATTCTGAGCTTGCTCCCTGTTCTGTATCAATCTTGCGGGCTACTAGGGCGGGGTCGATTGACTGGGCTTCTCTTATTCTCTGGATTAACTCGGGCTGGACTGTCAGGCGGCCCAAACATGTGACTCTTCTCAGGTCCTGAAGTCGAACCTGTTGTGTGGCCCCAATTTGCCTACATTCTGAAACCATCAAATGGGCTAAGATACTTGTACTTTTCTTACTGAGAGCATCTGCTACCATGTTGCCCTTACCCGGATGGTATAAGATATCACAATCATAGTCTTTAAGGAGTTCCATCCACCTTCTCTGACGCATGTTGAGATCCTTCTGAGTGAATATGTGTTTCAAACTCTTATGATCGGTATAGATATGAAAGGTCTCTCCATATAAGTAGTGGTGCTAGGTTTTCAAGGCGTGTATGATTGCGGCAAGCTCCAAGTCATGGGTGGGATAATTCTTCTCATGATTCTTTAACGGTTTGGACCCATATGCTATGACCTTCCCAAGCTGCATCAGGACACAACCCAGGCCTAGATAAGAGGCATCACTATAAACTGTATATTCCCCCGATCCACTCGGTAAAGACAGTACGAGTGCAGTAGTCAGTCGCTTCTTTAATTCTGAAAAACTTCTTTTACAGTCCTCATTCCACTCAAACTTGGCATTCTTCTTTGTGAGTCGGGTTAGAGGGGCTGCTAGGGTGGAGAATCCTTCAATGAACCTGCGGTAATAACCTGCCATCCCCAAGAAGCTCCGGATTTCTTTAACTGATGTCAACTTCTCCCAGCCAAGTACCACTTCAACCTTTTCGGGATTCACTAATACTCCTTCCTTCGATATGATGTGTCCTAGGAAGGCGGTCTGCTCAAGTCAGAATCCACACTTATTCAACTTTGCATATAACTTCTTGTTTCTGAGGACCTGCAAAACTTGGGCAAGATGGTGAGCATGTTCTTATCTGCTTTTTGAGTAGATTAAGATGTCATCGATGAACACGATAACAAATTGATCCAAAAACTCTCTGAAGACCCTATTCATCAGATCCATAAAGATTGCCGGGGCGTTGGTTAGCCCAAATGGCATGACCAGGAACTCATAGTGTCCGTACCTGATTCGAAAGGCCGTCTTGGGGATGTCTTCTATTCTTATCTTCACCTGATGGTAACCTGATCGCAGGTCTATTTTAGAGAAGACCTGTGCACCCTGCAGCTGATCGAAGAGGTCATCAATCCTGGGAAGGGGATATTTGTTCTTAATTGTAACCTTGTTCAATCCTCTGTAATCAATACACAGTCTCAATGTTCCATCTCCCTTCCTAGCAAAAGTGACTTCGGCACCCCAAAGAGACACTGTGTCTAATAAAACCACTGTCTTGCAATTCAGTGATCTGTTTCCTTAGCTCTTCCATCTCAATGCGGATCATGTGGTAAGGAGCAACCGAAATGGGCTGGGTGCCTGGCTGTAGGTCTATAGTGAACTCGACTTCCCTGTCCACTGGCAGTCCGGGTAGTTCGTTCGGAAACACATCTGGAAAGTCTCGGACTACTGGAATCTCTTAGATACAAATTTCCTTCTTGGGCTTGCCTAGTTAGAGAAAATAGCAAGATTAAGGTACTAGAAAATTAAGAAAACTTGCCATCAAGGAATAAGTACTAAATAATTTTATTAATTTGTAAATGGCTCCTCATTGGGAGGATTAAATACAACCTTCTTCTTAAAGCAATCTATGGTGGCGTGATGCGCCGCTAGCCAATTCATTCCTAAGATTACATCAAAATCCCCCGTGTCTAACCCTATCAGGTCTACACTCAGTTTTCTATTTCTTATCTCCACGGCACAAACCCTGTAGACAACTTCCCCTAGTAGTGTTTCACCCCCAACAGTAGACACATACAATATTGAATCAAGTTTATCAGGTGATACATTAAGTTTGGATGCAAAAACATGTGAAACAAATGAATGCGATGCACCAGTGTCAAATAAAACATGAGTTATATGGTCACAGATAGTGTACATACCCTGTACCACGTCCGGGTCAGCGTCGGCATCCTGCTGGGTGAGGTTGTAAACCCTACCCTTAAAAGGAGGTCTTCCTTGGTTCTGGTTCCTCGAACACTCTCTCGCATAGTGCTGGGCACTACCACATATGCAACAGGTGTTGTTGAGGCGGTAGCATGGTCGGTCCCCATGATCCCTGCCACAGTGCTGGCAGATCTTTTCACTTGTTGCCCCTGGAGCCTGAGGAGGGGCCTGGATCACTAGTCTGGGCCTCTTATTTAGTTGGACCGGCGCAGTAGGTGCTGGTCTGCGGGGTGGAGCTGAGGGTCGGTGACTCCCTGCTGACTGAGGACGGGTGTTGAAACTCCTCTCCACAATCTGTGCCTTTGCTAGAACGGTTGAGTATGTCTTGAGCTCCAATACCAATAAGTGTTGCTTGATCTCTGGGCGGAGGCCCCACTAAAATCTCCTGGCCTTCCTGCCCTCATCCATCAATGTCTCCGGGGAGTATCAGCCCAGCTCTAGGAACTTACTAGCATATTCCGATACTGTCATGTTTCCCTAGACCAGCTGAACAAACTCCATCTCCTTCAGGTGTCGGATGTGCTTAGGGAGATACTCCGCATGGAAGGCTACTAAGAACTGCTCCCAAGTGGCTGGTGTAGGTAGGGTGGTCTGCTTGAGCTCCCACAAACGACCTGCTTCCCCTACCAGCATGTAAGAAGCAAGGGCAGCTCTCTGCTCGGGAACCACTCCCAAGGTCTTGAAAATTCTCTCAGTCTCTGCCAACCAGTACTGGGCATCTTCGAAAGAGGATCCCCATGAAAAAGTGGAAGGGTTCAGTCTCCTATACCTCTCTATGTAGCCTGGGTCAATCAAGGAAGGAGTTGGGTCCCGTGGAAGAGGGACTGGGCCCAGTTGGGGATAGACTGGGGGGCCCTGTGGTGGCACCTAATTATATAGTGGGGGCACCAGATTGTACTGTGGCGGTGCCGGGTAGTACGGTGGCTGGGGCACCGGTTCACACTGTGGCAGTGGTGCCAGGTGGTACTGTGGTGGAGCAGGCTCGTGCCGGGGTGGCTCGGGATCCGCTTGCTGTAGCGGTGCTCAACCCGTGGTAGTGGGGGAGGTTCGGGTAACTCCCTTCTCTCCTCTCGACCTTGCTGGGCGGCCATGATCCTTTCCAGCATCTCAAATATCCTATCCACATCTTCCCGAAGCGAATCATCTCGGGCTGCTCGGTTTAGTGGGGGTCTTCCTCTCCTCATTTCTTTACACCTGCATTTCACAAGGAAGAGTTGAGTAACGATTTATCGGTGGGTATTTCTCTAAGCATTATTATGTAAGGGATGAGTCCGAGGAACGCGGCTCTGATACCAACTGTAACGGCCCCGGAAATAAAAATGAAATGTATGTATTAAAAAGTTCTAAGTGCGGAAGTGAAATAAAAATTCTGATAAACATCCCTTGCACAATAACCAAAAACGTATTCAACGTGTGAAAAAATAAACTAAGGTAAATACTAGTAATGAATGCTATAAATAAAACTGGGAATTCCATAGACGTCTACTCGCCGTCTTCCTACGGGATGGGCTCGGGAACCAAATCCTCCTGATCTAAAATGGTTAAATAAGGAATGAGCTACACTAGCCCAGTAAAGACATCACACTATCTCACTATCACAGAAGTAAAGATTTGTAGAAAAATAAAAACAACCAATGGAGCATAATTCATGATAAATTCATTTATCAATAATAAAAACCTTTACTGTCCACTTAACTCGGTGAGATTCGTGAAAATAACATATGAAAACAATAACATTATAACCATCATAAAATCATATACACTTTGTAACGTAACACATGTTATACTTTTGTACCTCAATAATCAGACAACAAATTTTCTCTTTTATCAGCCTACTAGTATCCATGGGAATCCATAGGGGGTCCCCACTACACGTGAATCATTAACATTAATAACTTAATTCCAGGACCGTCCCCATACCCCGTCCGGTATAGGCGCCTAAAAACCATGAACCTCAATACCCCGTCCGGTATGAGGGTGAAACGGATTGTCCCCATACCCCGTCCGGTATGGGTGCCAAAACATATAAAGTCTCCATACCCCGTCCGATATGAGAGACCACGTTCCCGGTAGGGTTCCCTATGGACCCGGTCCGTCCACCATCTCCCAGGATATCGAGTAAGGCTGTAGCCATTATTCATTTATGAATTCACTTACCTTTTTCCATTTTTCTTGGTCTCAATTATCCAATTATACACAAACCCGTAAACCAGTAATGAACACCAAACAAAATAACACAGCATCGGTTTTTCAATAATTCAAACCAGAATAGACGAAACTGTGATTCATGCATACGAAACCATAAAATAAATACATCAGATACCATGCTGCGTTTAGACTGTAAAATAGATCAAACAGAAACAGACCGACAAATACATCAGGTTCGGGCCCCATTAGCAATCTTAATTAATTATACATATTTATGAATTCATAAAATACCATTTAATCATTTATTAACCTTTAATACCGTGATAAGAAATAGGGTGAGAAATCCTTACTTATTTCGGGGTCTTAAATCGGCTCTACAATGTGCCTACGGGCTGTCCTTAAATCTCTGAATTTTCTCTGAAAAACTGAAATGCACTATCGGTACCTGCACGTGTCCCAAAAAATCCCAAATCAGATCTAAAGCCCCTTTTCGGCCAATATTAGAATTCTGGCACGGCGACTCCGCCGTGTTCCGGTGATGGCACCACCGCCTGCGGCGGCGAGCCGCCTCGGGTTGGCTATTTTTGGCTGAATTCGGCCAAACTTGCATTGGTTCTTGCGATAAAACAATCCTAGGGCCCTCGGTGGGCCAAAAAATCATGAAAAACCGAGGCTTACTGGCGGCAGAGATCTCGGGTACGGCGGCTTCTCCGGCGCGAGTCGCGATTTGATGTTTTGCTTTGGTCAACCTATAGAGAAAAGGACGGTGATCACAGTGGTGTAAAAATTACATCGAACAGGAACCAGAAAGTGCCTCATCGCAGGCAAAAATTGAGGGAAGCCGCGGCGGCGCTGCTGGACTTCGGCGGTACTTTCTGTCCGATTGGCCGGTGGTTTGGCTCCCATTTGGCCATAGGTAGATTTAGCATCGAAAAACGAGCCAAGGGTAAAAAATTTACCTTGTTTGGCGATCGAAAAACCCTCCGGTGCGGCAGCGGGTGGCGGCGACCAGCTCCTCCAATGACTGGTTCTTCTTCTTCGACGAGGGTACTAGCGGCTAGGGTTTGGGGTCGGGTGTGGGTGATGTTATTTATAACCTTTCCTTTTTAATCTCAGCTGTTCTTCACGATTTAATCTGGGCCATCCGATCGCGATTAAAATGGGAATAAATCTGGACCATCCATCGCGATGTGATCTGGGCCGTCCGTGCTTGATTCAATCTGGGCCGTCCGCACGCGTGAGATTTGGGTCGTCCGTGCGAATGAGATCTGGGCCGTTCGATCGTGTGAGATCTGGACCGTTCGATCGCGTGCACGCGGATTGGCCACGTGGCTCCGTCCCGCGTGGCCTCCTGCATCAGCTTCCTTGCCACGCGGCGTGTTCTGGTTGGCCGGGGCTGCTGACTGGGCTGCTGACATGGCACAACTTTCCTAAATTGCGTTTTGACCTCCGGTTTCTGATTTTCTTTTCAAAAACACGCCTAAAATCCAAATTTTCACCCCTTTTTCTAAAAATCAATTTCAATTAAATCCCAAAAATAATTTTACCCTATTTTATCATTATTATTATTTTTATTTTTATTAAATTAAATTAGATTAAATTAAAATCTTATAAATTAAATATTGAAAAATTAAACTAAAATTCTAATATAAATTAAAATAAATTAAAAAAATAAAAAATAAATAAAATTTGGGTGTTACATAATGTCTGATGTCTTCGGGAACCGAACTGCAACAAGGGATATTAATATATCAAATGGGTTCGAGAAACCTGACTCTGATACCAACTGTAACGAACTTGAAAATTCTAAAGAAAATAAATTATGAATTAAGTGCAGAAGCAAAATAAATAGTTAATGTTTACATTTGTTACACAAAAACTTAAAGTCCCAAATAGTGATACGAGAATTACCCTTTGAAGGAAATACGAAGAAAATAAGAAAATAAATGGAAAATAAATAAAATTGGTATCCTACTCGCAAAATTTCACCATTCTTTTCCAAAATTGTTTTCAATTTCATCTCCCTCCTATTTTCTTTTATTTTTTCATTAAATTAAAATTCAAAAAATTCAAAAATTATTTTTATAAATTAATTTAAATTACAATTAAATTAATTTGGGTATTACATTGAGGGATGATATTTTAGCACTCATACCGGACGGGGTATGGGAATGGCCGATTAATTAAAAATATTAAAAAAAAAATTCACGCGTATTGGGATCTATGGACCCCAATGGATACCAGTAGGTTGATAAAAGAGAAAGTTGTTGTTGCCAACTGATTGCATATGAGATTATGATATTGTTTATGTTACTGACTCTATAGCTTGGTTTCGAAAATCTCATTATGGTAAGTATGCGGTAAATGATTTTATTTATGATTAACGAATTTACTTAAATTAAGAGCTCTATTAGTTGTTTTTATAATTTTTACCAACTTTTATTTCTGTGTGGGTAAGTAGTGTGATATTCTTATTGGGCTAATGTAGCTCACTCTTTCATTAACCATTTCAGATCAAGAGTACCAAGATCCAGAGCCCGATCCACAAGAATGTTGCGAGTAGGATGTCCAGTTGTTTATTTTTCGTTTATTTCTTTGATTTTTCATTATTTCATTTAAGAGGGTCATTCTCGTAACTCTATTTGGGTAATCTGAATTATTGTGTAAGAAGTGTAAACCCTAACTATTTATTTCCTTTCAAGTTCACGGGTCGTTACAAAAATTTTATTTACTTAAAAAATAATAATTATTAATAATAAAATTAGTAGGTTGAGCAGGGCTCACCCATAATTGTTGGAGTCAAATTAAGAAATTTATAGGCATGAATAACTTATTGAGAGTCTTACTTCCTTCAATGGTTTCTTTTTAATATTTAATTCATGAGTTAAATAAATAATTATTTTTTATAAACTAATTGTTTTTGTAAATTAATAATTTAATAAGCATAATTAACAATAAATAATTATAATATTTAAATTAATTAGTGTATTAATAAAAATATAGTGATTAAATAAGTGAAATTATTATGTTTATTTAAAATTTTTCTTTTAATTACAGTATCTGTAATAGGCAAAAACATTAACCTAATTCTTTTGATAAAAAAATTAATAGAAACCATATAATAAAAGAATAGTGATTATACTTTTAACTTTTAATATTTCCTAAATTAAAGATTCCACCGTTGGTTATTACATTAGTCATATAATAGTTTATATCTATAAAAAAATTCAACCATCAAAATCCAATGCCTATTTTAATGATACGTACTTATCATCACCAGTAAATGGACGACACGCATTTATCTTTTTTAATGTTTAAATAATTTATTACATATTTTTTTCTATTTTAAAAAAATACTTATAATAATATATAATTTTGAAAATTTATTCTTTTGTTTAGCGCCAACTATATTTTATGTAATTAATGCTTATTATGTGAAAATATTATGTACTAATTTTTTGGACTAAAATTGAGTTGATTATGTGAAAATATTTAAAATAATTTTTATAATTAATGATTGTAATAGCACGTTCCTTAAAATAATGACAATAA
>NW_019014265.1:15142-26853 GCF_000150535.2 Carica papaya | reverse complement strand
AAATAAGGATAGACTAATTTACTTGGTGAATCAATGCTCTGATACCAAATGATGCGGAACCCCAAGACCCTTGCATGAACCTTAGAACTCTCCAATCGGTTTAGAACAGAATTTAGATCACAAGTAAAAAAGGAATCAAATTTGTTCAATCACCCAAATGGTAGAAATTAAAGAGAACCCAAGAAAGATAAATGATATCCCTTGAACCCAATCCAAACAAGCACCAAGAATAATTGAAATAGAAAATCAAAATTGAAATACAAGTGATAACAGTTGTATTCCAAATCAACACCTTGTGCATAAAGTGAAAAGAAAGCTAAAACACTCTCAACTCAATTCTGAAATGTTTGATTACAACTTTTGGTGTCCACAAAGAAGAGTTCCTTCGGTATTTATAGCCAAAGAAATCAATGATAAGTTACAATACAATAACTATAATTGTAACTCCCACAATAACTAGGTTAATTATGTGGTATTTACAATTGTAACTCCAACAATAACTAGGCTAATTATAGGCATGTAATTGTTATGTAACTCCTTGAAACTCCAATCTTTTTAACCAACATCACTAATTGTTTGTGGCACCAAATAGTTATGGGCTCATTCTTGTAATAACACTAAGACAAGACTTAAGCCCAAAATGAGTTATACTTAACTATATGGGCTTAATTAACTCAAACTAAAATAAAACAATCCAAAATACTTAAAACAACTCAACTAATCCAGCTCATACACAAGGCTTATTCATCCATCATCAATAAGACTCAAACAAGCCCAAATTATCCCAAATCACTTAAATCCAATTAAAGTTACGAATTTGGGCTGTTCAAAAAGCTCATATTTGAACTTTCCACAATTGGCCACCCCACATCCAAATGTTTTTGAGTAAAAACTTGGAGCAACTCTTTAGGCTTCTTTGCCTTTGATCTTGTTACTTGTCCGCTGATACTTTTCAGGTTTAGAACTGTATTTGTGTTTACATCATTTGAAATTTGCTCCAAGTCACCTTCTGATGCTCTTTGAGTATCTTGAGTGTTTTTAGCCTTGTTTGCATCATTCCCCCTCCCCTCAAAAGGATTCGTCTTCGAATCAATTCCTGCATCAATTTCAAAAGGTGATAAATGAGATATGTTAAATGTAGCCGAAACACTATACTCACCTGGTAGGTCCACTTTGTAGGCATTTTCATTGATTTTGGCTATGATTTGAAATGGACTATCCCCACGAGCATCCAACTTAGATTTCCGTTTTGATGGAAATCGTTCCTTGTGCATATGAACCCACACCCAATCTCCGGATTCAAATGAAATCCTGCGTCTTCCTTTATTGACATGGGATGCTACTTGTTCATTTTTCTTTTCAATGCCTTGCTTTTTCATGAATTGTTTTAACCATTTTTGCTTTCTTATGTCATTCCAAACTAGAAATGTCACTGATAGGAATAAGCAACAAATCAAGTGGAGTTAAGGGTTAAAACCATACACAATTTCAAAAGGAGAAAACCCAGTAGAAGAATGTATACTCTGATTATAAGCAAATTTAACAAATGGTAGCATATCTTCCCAAGTTTTAACATTCCTTCCAATTAAAGCACGTAATAATGTACCAAGTGTTCTATTTACTACTTCAATTTGACCATCCGTTTGTGGATGTGAAGTAGTAGAAAATAAAAGTTTGGTCCCAAGTCTGGACCACAAAACTCACCAAAAGTGGCTTAAAAACATAACATCCTTATCGGACACAATGGTTTTAGGAATGCCATGTATTCTAACAACTTCGCGAAAAAACAAATCCGCTATGTGTGTGGCATCATCTGTTTTGTGACATGGTATAAAGTGTCATTTTGGAAAAACGATCAACAACAACAAATATTGAGTCTCGGCCTTTTCTAGTCCTAGGCAAACCCAACAAAAAGTCCATAGAAATATCAACCCAAGGATGTGTAGGAATGAGTAATGGCATATATAATCCATGTGGTTGAACTCTAGACTTAGCTTACCTACATGAGATGCACTGTGCACAAATTTTCTCAACATGTTTGCGCATATTAAGCCAAAAGAAATGTTCATGTAAAATGCTCAAAGTTTTGTCAATCCCAGAATGTCCCATTAAACCACCACTATGTGCTTCATGAACAAGCAACTCCTTAATAGAACTATTAGGCACACATAATTTTTCCTTTTTAAATAGAAAACCATCATGCCTATAAAAGTCTTGAAATACCGCATGTTCACAAGTCACATAAACATTTAAAAAATCACTATCATGTACAATTCTTTAAAATGCTCAAATCCCAACAACTTTGTAGAAAGAGTAGAGATAAGACTGTACCTTCTTGAAAGCACATCAGCTACCATATTTTCTTTTCCTTGCTTATATTGGATCACATATTGGAAGGTCTCTATGAATTCTACCCATTTTGCATGTCATTTATTAAGCTTGCCTTGCCCTTTCAAATGCCTCAAAAATTCATGATCGATGTGAATCATAAATTCTTTTGGTAACAAATAATGTTGCCATGTCTCTAATGCTCTTACCAAAGGATAAAACTCTTTGTCATAGGTGGAATAATTCAATTGTGCAACATTGAGCTTCTCACTGAAGTAAGCAATGGGTCTTTTATCCTGCATAAGAACAGCACCTATCCCAAGCCCAGAGGCATCACATTCAATTTCAAAAGTTGAATCAAAATTAGGCAATCTTAATAAAGGTACATTACATAACTTTTCTTTCAGTAAGGAAAACGCATGTTCTTGTTCTTTTCCCCAAACAAACCCCTTATCTTTTTTCATGATTTCAGTTAAAGGGGTAGCAACAACACTAAAATCTTTTACAAATCTCCTATAAAAACTTGTAAAACCATGAAAACTACGCATCTCACTTACACTTTTAGGTGTCGGCCACTCTTGAATAGCCATTACCTTTTCACTATCTACCTCGATTCCTTTTGCACTCGGGACATATCCTAAGAAAATTATATGATCAATGCAAAATGTAATTTTTTCATGTTAGCATATAGTTGAAATTTGTGCAATGTGTCAAACACTTGCCTTAAATACATGACATACTCATCAATAGATTTGTTATACACAAGAATGTCATCGAAGTAGACAACCACAAACTTTCCAATAAATTCACGTAAAACATGGTTCATTTAACGCATGAAAGTACTTGGCGCATTAGTTAAGCCAAATGGTATAACCAACCACTCATATAACCCTTGTTTTGTTTTAAAAGCAGTTTTCCATTCATCTCCTGATTTCATTTTTATTTGGTGATAACCACTTTTAAGATCAATTTTAGAAAATACACAAGCACCATGCAACTCATCTAACATATCATCAAGTCGAGGTATTGGGTGTCGATATTTTACCGTTATTTTGTTGATGGCTCTACAATCAACACACATACGCCAACTACAATCTTTTTTGGGCACTAATAAGATAGGCACTGCTCATGGACTTAAACTTTCTCAATTGTGCCCCTTTTGTAAGAGCTCATCCACTTGCCTTTGAAGCTCTTTGGTCTCCTCGGGATGGTTCCTATAGGCTGGTCTACTTGGTATGGTAGCCCCGGGAATGAAGCCAATTTGATGCTCAATCCCTCTCAAAGGTGGTAAACCTTGAGGTAGATCATCGGGAAAAACATTACTAAATTCCTACAAAACTTCAACCACAACACTTGGCAAAGAATGGTCAAGTTCGTTAGTTGAGAAATAAGCTTCCTTATACATGAGTACAATAATTGGCTTGTTAGAAAATAAAGCTTTCCTCACATCTCTCATTTTAGCATAAAAGCTCATTTTCTTTCCCTCATTCTTTTCTTTGGTCGAATGCATCTCTATTTTTTTTTCCTTTTGATCTTCATTTTTCCACTCTAATTTTCTCTCACTCTCTTTTCTTTTCTCTTTTTCTTTTTCTCTAGGTCTCTCTTTGTGCGAATTCATCATGGGACTTTTCAAGTTGCATTTGGTCTTCAAAAACTTGTTTAGGGGTTAAAGGAAGAAGAGTATACATTTTGCCCTCTTTTCCTACCATGTACCTATTGAGATACCCATCATGCATCACTCTCCTATCCCATTGCCATGGTCTACCCAGCAAAATATGACTAGCTTGCATAGGAACTACATCACATATCACCTCATCACTATACTTTCCAATAGTAAAAGGCACCCTCACTTGTTTATTAACTCTCACCTCCCCATTATTGTTAAGCCATTGCAGCTTATAAGGTTTAGGATGTTTTGTAGTTTCCAAACCCAGTTTATCAACAAATAAGGTAGTAGCTACATTTACACAACTACCCCCATCAATAATCATGCTACACAATTTTCTATTCACTAGACATCTAGAATGAAAAATGTTCTCTCTTTGCAACTTAACCCCCTCATCATCATTCCTTACTTGCATATTCAAAGCACGTCTAGAAATCAACAATCTACCTTCCATAGGTGTTTCCCCATCACTACAATCCTCCACATCATTCTCATCATCCATTTCAACACCATCACCACGCATCACCATTACCCTTTTATTTGGGCATTGAGATGCAATATGACCAAAACCCAAGCATCTGAAACACTTGATATCTGTATTCCTAGGAGTTTGGGAGTTAGAAATACCTTTTTTAATTATCATTAGCATCTTTTTGCTTGGTTTTGTCATCTCTTTTGAATTGGACAGTCTTGTTATCTCCCCTCCAATTCGGTCTCCAATTGGAATTTTGGGCCGAGTAAGTGTTGGCTTGCCTTGTGTTCCCCGTTTTCTTTAATTGTCTTTCAATCTTTATAGCCATGTGCACCATATCATAAATCTCCACATAATGTTGAAGCTCTACAATATTGGCTATGTCTTTGTTAAGGCCATTTAAGAACCTTGCCATAGTAGCTTCCCTATCCTCTTCAATATTAGCCCTTATCATGGCTATCTCCATCTCTTTGTAGTAGTCTTCTACACTCTTATTCCCTTGTATAAGACCTTGTAATTTTTTATGTAAGTTCCTATAGTAGTGAGTAGGAACAAAGCGCCCTCTCATGATAGCCTTCATTTCGGCCCAAGAGGAAATAGATCTCTCTCCATTTCTCCTTTTACTTGTGATGAGTTGATCCCACCACACAATGGCATACTCTCCAAACTCCACCGCTGCAAGCATTATCTTTTTCTCCTCCGAATAATTGTGGCACTCAAAAATAAGCTCCACCTTGCACTCCATTCAAGATAAGCATTCGGATCATTCTTGCCTAGAAACGATGGGATTTTCATTTTGATGCTCCCAATGTTTTTATCAAGATTGTTTCGACCCCTACCATAATTTCGACCTTCATTGACCAAAGTAGTTTGGTCATCAAATTCTTCCTCCAGTTCCTCATCAAAAAGTGGTGTTGGAAGTCTTCTTGCCCCTGGATTGGTTTGGGAAGCTTCCCCTCTCATGGAATTTAACTCACGTTGTTATTTCTCCAGTTTCTCATTCATGTTGCCAATAACTAGTTGAGTCCTCTCAAATTGTTGTTGCATTGCTTTGAGGATGAATTCTTGATCTTTTGATGTTCTTTCACTCCCTTGTGGCTCCATCTTCAAATATGAAACTTTAATGACAGACAAAATAGATTGCAACCTAACAAATCACTCACTCACGTGTTTACTCTCGTAGTATGGGCACTCGTGTTTCACTCAATTTTGGCTTTTACCCTCTTTTAAGCTCACACTCTCTTATTTTTTAACAATCAAGCAATCTTTTATAAATTCATACAAAATGGCCAATTCAAACAACAATTAATTATTACTATGTACTCAATTTTAATTAGAGATAACAAAAAATTCCTAAAGAAACAAGATACACGAATTCAACTCTAAAAGAGAACTAGAACAATCTAAACAATGAAGAGCACACACCTGATATAGAAATAAGTGTATGATGATTTTTATGTTAATTAGGCAACAACGAATCAATATTATTACCTCAAGATGTAATAAGAAGCAAATGGGCAGAAATATTAAATAAAAACTAAAGTTGCAAGAAAAAAAATGGTGAATATGGAGTTTAATGCACGAAACTTGTAATTCTCTAATAAAACCACAAATTATCAACCAAAATACTCAAATTAAGTGATACAAACAGTTTTGGATTAAAATTACACAAACAATCTCAACCAAACAAACAACCTTGAAACGAGTTTCCCTTTTAAATTTTAAATGTATTTGAATGTTATATGAGATAAATAAAAGGGAAATAACAGCAGTTGTGTCAATTACACAAGGTATAATATGTGGAAATGTGTTTTGCCCAATTAAGCAAATTAGGCTAATGTGATTTTTTTTTTTTTTTGCTGAATGCAAATTTGTCTCTTTTTTTTTTATAAGAAATAATAAAAATAAAGATAACAAAATAAGGATAGACTAATTTACTTGGTGAACCAATGCTCTGATACCAAATGATACGGAACCCCAAGACCCTTGAATGAACCTTAGAACTCTTCAATTGGTTTAGAACAGAATTTAGATCACAAGTAAAAAAGGAATCAAATTTGTTCAATCACCCAAATGGTAGAAGTTAAAGAGAACCCAAGCAAGATAAATGATATCCGTTGAACCCAATCCAAACAAGCACCAAGAATAATTGAAATAGAAAATCAAAATTGAAATACAAGTGATAACAATTGTATTCCAAATCAACACCTTGTGCATAAAGTGAAAAAAAGCCAAAACACTCTCAACTCAATTCTAAAATGTTTGATTACAACTGTTGGCGTCCACAAAGAAGAGTTCTTTGGTATTTACAGCCAAAGAAATCAATGATAAGTTACAATACAATAACTACAATTGTAACTCCCATAATAACTAGGTTAATTATGTGGTAATTATAATTGTAACTCCAACAATAATTAGGCTAATTATAGGCATGTAATTGTTATGTAACTCTTTGTAACTCCAATCTTCTTAACCAACACCACTAATTGTTTGTGGCACCATATAGTTATGGGCTTATTCTTGTAATAACACTAGGACAAGACTTAAGCCCAAAATGAGTTATACTTAACTATATGGGCTTAATTAACTCAAACTAAAATAAAACAATCCAAAATACTTAAAACAACTCAACTAATTCAGCCCATACACAAGGCTTATTCATCCAATATTAATAAGACTCAAACAAGCCCAAATTATTCCAAATCACTTAAATCCAATTAAAGTTACGAATTTGGGCTGTTCAAAAAGCTCATATTTGAATTTTCCGCAATTGGCCACCCTATCATCCACATGTTTTTGAGTAAAAACTTGGAGCAACTCTTTAAGCTTCTTTGCCTTTGATCTTGTTACTGGTCCGCTGAAACTTTCTAGGTTTGGAACTGTATTTGTGTTTACATCATTTGAAATTTGCTCCAAGTCACATTCTGATGCTCTTTGAGTATCTTGAGTGTTTTTAGCCTTGTTTGCATCATAACTTCTCTATCCTCCTTGATATTTACCCGAATTATGGCTATCTCCATTTTTTTGAGATAATCTTCAACTGATTTAGACCCTTGAGTGAGCTTTTACAATTTGTGATGAAACTCTCTATAGTAAAATGATGGAACAAACATTTTTCTCATGATAGCTTTCATTTGAGTTAGGCGGTGATGGATATCTCTCCATTACGTCTCCTAGAGATTAGTAATTGATCCCACGAAACCAAAGCATAATCAGTAAATTCAACGGCTACCAACTTCACTTTCTTCTCCTCGAAGTATTTTTGACATTCAAATATCAACTCAACTTTTTGCTTCCATTCTAGATAAATTTCAGCATCATTTCTTGCTCGAAATGAGGAATCTTCATCTTGATAGAATTAATGTTGTCCCTCCTTTCAAGTCTTCTTGTACCGTTGACTCTTCACTATCATCATCTACTTCCCTTTCTATCTCATCATCACTCAACATATTTCCCCTATTGTGCTGTTGACTCTCCCCCTATATTGCCTCATTTGATTAAGACTACTTTGTCGGCCTCGAAGGCTCTCTATATCACCTTTCATGTTGTCTATGTCCCTATTATGCTTCTCAAACTGCCTTTGCATTGCTTCTAATATCAAGGCTATGTCATTCATGGTTATTTCACGCTTCTCACTTCCTAAATTTGATATGATATAAATCCTGCAAGAAAAATGTTAGTAAAGAAAATTCTTCACAACACTCCTTTACGTGTTTCACTTGAATAAATTTGTCACTTGTTTCGTGTTTTCACGCAAAATTTTGGCTTTTATCCTCTTCTACGCTCACACCCTCAAGTGTTTTACCACTTTATTCTCTTCTTCAAGTTGTACTTCACAATTGAAAATAACTCAATCAAGATAAATAAGTAGTTGTTTATGTGACACTTTGACGCAGATATCAAGGCAAATCAAGAGGATTGCCCAACATTGAGGCCTGGTCCAATTACTAGAAGTATTTCCAAACAATTGAAGACCAACATTTAAAGCTATGCGCAAAGGATGCTTTCTAATTATCCTGGACCGAGTTATGGAGACAATATCCAAGAATCCAATTTGGTGCATTTAATTGGGCCTTTTAGGCCATGACCTTGCTTAAGCCAAATTGGATTACAAGCTCATTCCATGTGTTTTGAACTTCAAGAAGATAATGGGCTTGCACAATACATTAACAACAACTATACAAGTAGTCAGCGTCATCATTGTGATTACTTGGCTCCAAAAAGCTTATTTTCATTGTGACCAGCCCATGTATATTGCTTGGGCCTCAAGTAGCTTCTTTTGTTTAGCATACATTCATGTTGCTTGCTGACCAATAAGCTTCCCTAGAGTCTTGGACGAATTTATGCCTATTTTTAAGGATTTGTTTCCTACATTCAAGTTGTTTGCTGACCATGAAGCGTCCCTAGAACATATTTATGTCTATTTTAAAGGATTTGTTACCTTTTTTTATTTTGCATTTCCTATCTTAATAAGGAGTTCGGTTTCAAAGAGAAAAATTGTCTTTGATCGGATATTAATCCTATTTAAGTTAGGATTTCTATATCATTTTTCAATTAGGAATCTGTTATTTAGGAATTACCATAGCTTAACTAAACCCTACCTATATATATTGGGTGTTCGAGTTATTCATGGGAGAAAATTTCTTAAATTTTTTTTTTTGATTTAAGTGAATGATGCGGAACTCTTCAATCAGTTTAGAACATAATTTAGATCACAAATAAAAAGGAATCAAATTTGTTCAGTCACCCAAATGGTAGAAGTTAAATAGAACCCAAGAAAGATAAATAATATCCCTATAAAATGAAAAGAAAGCCAAAACGCTCTCAATTTTGAAATATTTAATTACAACTCTTGATGTCCACAAAGAAGAGTTCATTTGGTATTTATAGCCAAAAAAATCAATGATAAGTTACAACACGATAATTACAATTGTAACTCCCACAATAACTAGGCTAATTATGTGATAATTACAATTGTAACTCCAACAATAACTACACTAATTATAGGCATGTAATTGTTATGTAACTCCAATATTCTTGACCAATGCCACTAATTGTCTGTGGCACCATATAGTTATGCGCTCATTCTTGTAATAACACTAAGACAAGACTTAAGCCCAAATGAGTTACACTTGACTATATGGGCTTAATTAACTCAAACTAAAATAAAATAATCCAAAATACTTAAAATAACTCAACTAATCCAGTCCATACACAAGGTTTATTCACTCATTACCAATAAGACTCAAACAAGCCCAAATTATCCCAAATCATTTAAACCCAATTAAAGTTACGAATTTGGGCTGTTCAAAAAGCTCATATTTGAACTTTCCACAATTGGCCACCCCATCCACATGTTTTTTAGTGAAAACTTGGAGCAACTCTTTAAGCTTCTTTGCCTTTGATCTTGTTACTGATCCACTGAAACTTTCCAGGTTTGGAACTCTATTTGTGTTTACGTCATTTGAAATTTACTCTAAGTCACCTTTTGATGCTCTTTGAGTATTTTGAGTGTTTTTAGCCTTGTTTGCATCAATGAGCTTTGTCTTTCTTAATCATATGCTAAGGTGTTTCAACCTGTTTAATTAAGCATTAAGCTTAATAAACAAAATTGATTCTTCCTATTCAAAACGTCTTTGAAAGCTTTGTCAATTGGGTTTGGGTTTTAGTCCTAAGTTTAATTGAAAACATGTTTCAAGGGTGTTTTGACAAACCCTTTTGATTACTTGAGTTCAGCAGGAGTTGGCAGTACCTAGTGGCAAAAAACTTGAGGAAAGGATCTTTGGTTTCCGCATCACACTTCAAGGAATCCTAATGAGTGAGAAGGTAAACAATTAACACTATATGCAAATTAGATAAACAAGAACATAATCTAAACACACAGATTAAGTTGGATGTGTTTCTTTAAATTAATTAACGTAAGTAGGATGCAATTAGCTACTTTTAGTGTGATGGAAACAAGAGGTATATGAAGAAATAAAACTAAGAATGCAAGAAAACGATTTTGGACTAACGATAATAGAATCCAGATCACTCATAATGAGAAAATCTGAATATGTAAACCTGTAATCTATTTCAATGTAAGCTATACTCTAGATAATAAAAACTATGCTATTGTAAGGCAATATATGTGAAGTGGATGCACATTGACTAAGATCAACAGAATTGAAAGTTCAACAAATACACTTTTTTTCTTTTGCAATAAAAGTCGATTCTGATATTTGTTTTCTTCATTTTCTCTTTTCTTTTTTACTTTTCTTTTGATTTTTTTTTAATTCGGCTAAAAAGAACAAAATATAAAAAGATAAAGAACATAAAATTGAAGAATAAAGACAAAGTGCAACCAGAATTAAGAATAACAAAGATAAAAGTTGAACAGTCTAAACAAAGAAAAACAAGTAAATAAACTTAGATAAATCAAACACAAATGATACCTATAGATAAATCAAACATAAATGATAACTAAGGCCAAAGCTTTGATACCAAACTGAGGCAGAACCCGATGATCAAAGATTACATTTAGAACCCAACATATACATTTAGCATAGTGATGTAAACAAGGCTAAAAACACTCAAAATACTAAAAGAGCATCAAAATGTGACTAAGAGCAAATTTCAAAATGATGTAAACACAAATGGAGTTCCAAACCTGGAAAGTTTCAGCGAACCAGTAACAAGATCAAGGCAAAGAAGCTTAAAGAGTTGCTCCAAATTTTCACTCAAAAACGTGGATGATGGGCTGGCCAATTGTGGAAAGTTCAAATATGAGCTTTTTAAACAGCCTAAATTCGTAACTTTGATTGGGTTTAAACGATTTGGGATAATTTGGGCTTGTTTGAGTCTTATTGGTAATGGGTGAATAAGCTTTGTGTATGGGCTGGATTAGTTGAGTTGTTTTAAGTATTTTGGATTGTTTTATTTTAGTTTGAGTTAATTAAGCCCATGTAGTCAAGTGTAACTCATTTGGGTTTAAGTTTTGTCTTAGTATTATTACAAGAATGAGCCCATAACTATATGGTGCCATAAACAATTAGTGGTGTTGGTTAAGAAGATTGGAGTTACATAACAATTGCATGCCTATAATTAGCCTAGTTATTGTTGGAGTTACAATTGTAATTATAACATAATTAGCATAGTTATTGTGGGAGTTAGAATTGTAGTTATTGTATTGTAACTTATCATTGATTTCTTTGCCTATAAATACCAAAGGAACTCTTCTTTATGGACAAGAAGAGTTGCAATCAA
>NW_019014264.1:28878-39153 GCF_000150535.2 Carica papaya | reverse complement strand
AATTTACTGCCTTCTCATAAGAGACATCCTAAAGAAATTCTAATGCCCCAGACGAATGGCAGAAAAGAATGGTGACAATTACAAAAGACCCTTTGGAAGATCAAAGTACAGTAACAAGTTTGCTGCATCTATTTTAGTTAGTTGTTCACCATTTTCCCCCAATCCAAGTTAGCAGAAATCCTGCCCGCAAGGAAATGAGAAATGTGTCCTTCTCACTGCTATAGAATATAGTCCTAAAAATTTTGCAAAAATAAAGGGAAAGGAGGCTCTGGGACAAAAGCAAAAGCAAGTTAGGTGTTTAAGTCTCACATTCGTCAACGTGACATTGGTGAAGTTTTTAACAAGCAACAGAATGTATAATGTGCGAAACAGACAGCAGAAATTAACCTCTTCAGTTCAATTCTAGACTGGTTACTAGTGGAACATGACATACTAGCTTGGAATCAATCATAAAAAAACCATACATCAAGACAGAAAACAATGTCATGAGAATGGATTATCCTAGCATAATGCCAAAACTTACTCGCAGAGTTTTGCAGTGCTACTATACATTTGCAATGACTGAATCATCTCTCCGTGCTTTGCACTCTCTATGCTGCAGGATTCTAATAGAGAGGCTCCATGTAGAAACTTGAGGGCAGCCTGGAAGTAAAGCCCCGTACTCTCAAGATTTGACCCAGAGTTCTGCAAAGGATAATCCACCTTGCTAAAAACTACACCAAAAAGACACTGACAGGCACCAAATAATAACAAAAGTAGTCAGTTAAGACCTTAAGACGATCTGCCAGGTGTTTCAAATCTTTGGCTTCTTTCACAGCATTTGTTGCAGCCTGACTCGAGGATTCCTTTCTTGATGGACTGGGGGCATCAGGATCCCTGGTCCTGTGCCCATTTGGTTGTTGGGTGTCTTGAATGTATGCGCTGGCTTCCATTCTGATCATTCTTTCTGGTTTGCTTAGGCATCTTTGATGCATCATCACCTTGAGCCATATCGACCGCCAAGATTTCAGCTCTATTAGCTTTATTTGATCCAGAAACTGGCTGCGGACAACGAGCCAATGTTTCAACTTGAGCTCCAGTTGAAGGGGGCAATGATAGTGACTTCCCTGTCTCTGATACTATTTCCAATTTATCACTCTTATCTGGCACCAATCTTTTTGAAGATTTTTCGCTGTTGTCTTGAGGAATGCCTTGCTTCAGATTAGACATTCCATCCTGGACACAATTTACATCTAATCTAGCATCTGAATTACCTTGGTGTCCTACATTTGATTGACTATCTCTTTTATTTATCTCATTGGACAACTTTCCAGCAAATTCTTTCTTATCTGCATATTTAGTCTCATTTCCATCAGATTTGAGCCCAAACTTTTCTTGGAATTTGATTCTACCATCCTTGAGCTTTACTTCGCATTGTGGGGCACGATCTTGCAGTTCATCGACAGAGTCGGACCTTGAACTTCGGTTCTTGTCCTTGGACCTCGAAGAGGAACTTTTTCCTGACTTCTTTGAACGAGATTCATTACCATGATAATGGTAGTCATTTTTTCTCTCTTCATCACGGCACTGATCCAAAGTTGTTGGCTTACTAGGATATCGAGAATCTTGTGCTAGACCATGCACACTACCATTTGTGAAATGGTGATTTATGACATCAGGAGAGGGCACACTCTGCGTTTTAGCTTTGCTACTAGTTAAGTGATTAACATTCTTATCCTGAAAATTAATCCCAAATGATTCAACTGACCCATGCTGAGTAACAGGAAAAGACTTTTTCTTCTTTCCTGTTCCTGACCTCTCACTCCCACCATCATCATCACCATCCGAAGATCTTCTTGGACTACCTGTGGTGAAAAATCCAGTATTATGAGACTCATCTTTCCCTGCCAATTTCCTTCTGTTCAATGTTAGCTTATCTGGATTGAGAATTCTCATAGGTGAAGAAGAAACTGATTCCACCGGAGAGCCCTTGGTTTCATGGAAGCTAGCTTTAGTTTTATGAGAGCCAGAAACCTTAGATGAGCTAGAAGTAGCTGCTACAGATGTCTGCACAATTCCGAAATCCCTTTTCAGTGAATCCACTCCATCCAAGCTTCGCTGAGACAAAGTGCTGCCTAAATCTTTTCCTCGTGTTTGATTCTTAGCATGGCTACCTTTTTTGTCTGATCTGGAAGTTCCTTTACTGACACTGGAGTCCTTCCCCCCTGAGTTGGATACCCTGGCCTTCTTTCCCTTCCTATAATCATTTTCGCTGAACGCCTCCTTAACAGAATCTCTCCCATCCAGAAGATTATTTCCCGCACCTGGAAGTGACCCCAAAGAAACCTGACTATCATGACTTTCCTTCAACTTCCTCTTTTTCCCAACGCATCTATTTTCACTGTTTCCCAAATCTAGCAATCCATCATCCAAGGCCTGAACTTTTTCTTTCTTTTTTTCCGTGCAGACTTGTAATCTGACCTTTTTGTCAGACCGTGAGTCATTGGGGTGGTCATTGTATTTAGACCTATCCTTCTCAGCTGACATAGAAGGCAAGTCATTGCTGGAGATTGGACCCACCCTTCTCATAGGCCCACCCTGCTCAGCTGGATAATCTTCATCAGTAGAACGTAAGCTTTCAGTCTTGATTTTCTTTGAAACTCTGAAACAATCTTGATCAGCCCTTTTGCTTTTCATCTTTAAACTCTTGACATCACCTAAACACATGTTCAAGCAAAGTATTTTACATATTTTTAGACAAAGACTCACAGGCAGAAGCAAATATCTATTATTAATCAATACCTCCATCAGAACGGCGATCGACAACTTTCAGTTTTTCTTTCTGTTTGGGTTTGTGTCTCTCCAAGGGAAAGTCACTGGACTTATTTACCTGTGGAAAATTAGGTTCACTTACAAGGGGAGATTGGTTCCCACCATTCAGGCTCCCATTTCTCATTGATTCATGCATGCTCTTTTTCATCGAGTTCATAACCTGAGTTGGAGCCTCTTTAATTGTTGCATCTATTGTTTCTTTCAAACCATGTTTCTTCTTATAACCAGGGTCCCTGATATTAGCCACAGTAGGTTGGAATATACCACCACCAGGATTGCCATGCAGGGTATTTTGACCATCTGGGACAGGGACAGTATACATTGCAAGAACAGCTGCTGTTGTTTCATCCTCCGGTGTACTGCATCGGTTCTTTCCAGGCCTAAAGCATTCATATAGATGGACATATAAATTTTTATGAAGGAAAGAGGAGGAAGGGAATGTTTCAACATCAAATAAAGAAAATTATCTACAATCTTATTACATTAGCATTTTAGTCCATCATGGGAATAATAGGGTTATTATGGAGTCAAGTAATGAAATTATGTTTGCAATGAGAAAATAACTTACAGCCAATCCAGCATGCTACAAACCCACTTCTCAGGCAGAACATCAGGATTTATCCCATGTGGAAGAAGCCGCCACTTCCTACACCTGTCACACATTACCCAATTTTCTTCTATCAATACAGGAGCTGCAGTTGTATGAGCTGCATCAGAGATGGATCCATTTGTAGCTCGAGAAGCAACATCCAGAACCGCTTTTGGATACTCTGAATTTACAACCTTTCCAATTTTCTTGCCACTTGATCTCTCCTTTGACACGTTGTTCATAGCAGAGTTGCCTTTTTCAACCTTCTCAGAATCCTTCATTTCCAGAGGACTTGTCAGGTTCTCTTCTTCGGAATCCACCATGTCACCAAAAAACTCTTTGTACCTATCTTCAGCTCTTCCAGCATTCTTCTGTGATCTGAATTCATCTGATTCTCTTTTAGTTGCATAAGTATCCGCATGAGTGTTTTTCTTTATTTTAGATACAGATGAAACAATCCTTAAACTTTCTTTTGGTAGCTCTGTGCCCAAGTCTTTATGGCTCTGAATTCCCTTGGATTTCTTTTTCCCCCTAGAAGATACATGTTCCTTCTCCACGGGTAATTTTGTGCTCTCTTGATCATGCCATGAAGCTCCCTGACTGGCCTTCTTCTTGGGGGAATCTAAAATTTCCATGTTAAGAACTTTCTTCCCCCTAGAAGTATTTGATTCACTTTTAGCTGAGTCAGAAGTTTTCTCTCTATTGCAATGGCCATCCTTTCTTGGGTAGAGTGTAGCATCATCTTGTGAGTTAACCTTTCTTTCTTCCCAAACCCTTCCAGCTGAACTGGCCTTTGGATTCTCGTCCCAGCTAGTGTCTTTGTCAAACACAGGCTCCAAGAGTTCATCTTTTGGCATGTCATGGAAATTTTTCTCTTTTACCACACCTTGAGAGGCTTCTCTGGACACATCAGATACCTTAGCAGTAACTTTTCCTGTCTCAATAACAGTGGGCTGCGAACTAGATAAAAGTGGGAGCTTTAAAGTTCTAAAAACAAGTTCCTCACATGCCATTGTGTCAATCTCTGCTTCCTTGTTTGGTATCTCATCAATCCCATTGCAGGTGGCCCTATTATTGCTGCTGTTTAATTCCACTGAAAAATTACTTCTCTCCATGGACTTCCCATTCTTCTCTCCTTTCCTATCATTCTTCCGAGAATCAGATCCAGTTCCAATGATGCTAGAACTCTCCAGGCCAAACCTGGAAATAGGCATGTACTTATTATCTTTCAAAAGCTTTTCCTTTTCAACCAAGTGAATTAGATCATCAGCGAGAGGTGATAACAGTATCTCATCAGGCAAGTGAAAGGAAGTCATGACCTGCTCCAAGGCATCAAGAGAAAACAAGCATTTAGATCACTTCATTAAAGACTGAAAAATGGAAAGTTCTAAAAAATTGTGGCAGAACATTCACCATGAGAATCTTGGCGGGGGACTCAAATGAAGCATATTCATGACACATTCCTTCACTTTCTGAAGGGCCGTTCTCCAGTGACGATGATGGTGATACATCAAGGCCAAGGCCACTATAGATTGCAGCATTTTTCTGTGCAGACAAGTTATCAGAACCCACTTTGATTCGAACCTTCAAACTTTTCTGGTCTGGCAAATTAGAAGATTTCTTGTTTACAAACTCATGCAAAGGAGCAGATTCCTCCACACGGGTGGATGGCAAACATGTTTCTCTTTTGGCCAAATCATTCAGTGATGGTGTTTTTGATGCAGGCACAAATGTTGAACTTGCACAAGCAGGTCCAAGTCTTAACTGATTTGCAGTTGATGATGCTGTGAAGTTACGACGGGCTCCCTGGTTAACAATAAAAGTTAATTTACTTGCACAAATTTGAGGTTCACAAATCGGCAAAAACTTTATAATAGTACCCTACAGCTATCTACAGCTATCCTTCAGAACCACAGATACACACACGCATATGCAGCATGCTTTTTGATTGAAATGTACGTGCACCGTGTTAAAAGATTTTTACCTCCAACAGCAAATTGTTTGGTGATCTTAGTGTGTTATAGCTTTGAACTTTTAGCGGAGACTTTGGATGAGACCAAATTGGAGACCGCTGATAAGCAGGCAAAAATGAACCATAGCCACCAAATTTTGCCCCTATGGGAATTTTAAGCCACAAACCATCAGATTTTAAAGGGTTGACTCCACTTTGATATGGTTCTTTTAACTTACAAGAACCAGAACTTTGTTGTGTTTTGACTTACCAAGAGTTTCTGCTGAGACACCACCTTCAAAATCCTTTTGAAAATGTCCCAGGACATCTTGAAGTTTCTCATCCTTTTAAAAGGGTCACAAAAAAATACTAGTTACTAAAAGAAAAACAAAATGTACAGGACATAAAGTGTTATAAGAACAATCATCCAGAAACTAAAACCAGTGAATAAAGATGTCAGGAGATATCTAGTGTGTTTATGATATCGTTCCATGAAAATGTTAGCTGCAATTGTTCCTGGAGCCAATTGTGTACCAGAACTTAGAATTCGTGAACCTGGAGCCAATTATGTGTCGGAACTTAAAATACGTGAACCAGGAGCCAATTATATATGGGAACTTAAAACGCGTGAACTGCCACGCTCAATACCCATTTCTTTTTTTTTTTTTTTTTTTTATATATATATAGATAAAAAGGTATAGTAATAAACTCAATACCCATTTCTATGTTCTCAAATTTTGGAAAGTTAAAGCAATGAATTCAAAACTTCCATTTCTGAAGCTCGTCAGTCCACATTATATCACAAAATTTTGCAATGTCTCTCTACGCAAAGAGCGAAGAACACACAATCAACATCTTAAATTATCGCAATATGCTTTATGAAATCCCCGGCATTAAACTAACCAAAATGAAATCTAGTGCTAAAACTTCCGATTGCTAAATAATTATTTTCAAAACATACAAAGTAGAGGATTGCACTTCAAGTGGACATTCTCAACAGCTTTGTCTTTTCCAGCCACACTAAACAGGAAACTTCAGGTCAATCAAACTAAAGTCACAGAACAATTCAAGTCCTAACAAAGCTTCCATTTTAAACAGATATACTATTTTTTGTTCGGACAGATAATTCGATACTAGAATCAATCAAACTGTAAGTAACAAAGCCCACAAGCTTAATAGAACTCAATCCAACTAATACCTCCAGACTTGGATCTAAGAAACGCCACAAGTAAAAAAAAAAAAAAAAAACAACAGTGTATAGCACGTTTGAATGTAAAATCCAAAGGCAAATTATGAAAACAACTTGGAGCACTGAAGAAGAAAGCGCTTACGATGTAGGAGAGAGCAATATCCGGGTCCATGCTCGCATCATAATCATCGTTGTTATTGTAAGAGCAAGCCTCTCCTTCTTCGAGCTCAGTCTCCTCCATCTCTCTCCCTCCAACACCAAACCCTAACCCTAGCCCCTTCCTTGCATCACTACTCCCTACGGAAATCATTCAAAAACCCCCTCTTTATCAGACCCTGAAACTCACCTCTACATCTCCACAGACACAAAACCAAACAACCAACTTTCCTCGACCCATTAATAAAAACAGAAAACCCAGCAAGGATTTGCCCTAATTCAATCAAAATCAAATCCGATCACAGATATCAATATCGACACAACCAAACACAACGCACAAAAAAAAAAAAATTCCTAAAACGTTCAATCCAACAAAATTAATTTATCTAACAAGACGATCTCAGACAATAACGTAATCGTGTTCCAGAACCTAAGATTTTCTGATTGTCTTCGTGCGATCTCTCTATAGCTGGAATCGATTAAGCAAAGAGGGAGAGTCCCCCCCTGGTTTTGGTGTACAGAGCAGCCGCGTTTTTTCTCTTTATTTTATTTAGTTTTTAATTCCTCTCTCTCTCTCTCTCTCTGTGTTTTTTCCTTCCTTCTTTCTTTCTTTATTTCTCCTTCTTTTCTTTGAAGACAAATTAAATTTTATTTCTTCCTTTCTCAAAGCCCACACTACCTTGGAACGGCCCGATCTAACCACATGACAGAAGAAAAAAAAATAAAGGAAGCATTTTTATTACACTGTGAATATTTTTCAGATTTTATGTTTTGGCCCCCATATTTTCTATCTTTAACTAAAACAGCCCTGTCCTTAATTTTCACTTCCCTCCATTACCAACCGCTCTTCTCGCGCGTCTCTCACGCGCTCCTTCTTCATTCTTCTCGTCTTCATTACTCGCAAAACTCTTCGTTTTAGGATTTTTTTTTTTTTTTTGGGTTAGACTATGTATAATATTATATTAATATAATTATAAAGTATAAAATTTTATGTTTTTAATAAAATTTAAATTTATAATATTCGAATAAAATTAAGAAATTCAAGAAAAAAATTGTAAAAAAAAAAAAAACACAGAGTGCAAAATATATGGAACGATAATAATATAGTGCTAAATCTTTGGCTGTCGAGTGAGGTCAATCGCGCAAAGAGAGCGTGGGGTTTGAAACTGTTGAGCCGCCTGTGCTTTCAGTGTGCGTCAAATGGCGGAATCGAGCGTGTAAGTTTGGCTCTCTCTTTCTTACCCAACGTGGAATAATATTAAATATTTAAAACAAAAAGAAAATAAAAATCAAATTTTTTTTTTTGGATAATTCTAAAATGTTATGTTTATCTTCTACTTCTAATTTTTATTTTTATTTTTTTACTGTTGAAAATTACCACAGTGTTTTTTTTTTTTTTTTTTTTGAAGAATCGTAAAAAGACATTTTTGACTAACTACCGATACAAAATTACAAAATTACCCCTCTATTTGTGTGGTTATGGTAGCACTCAAAATTTCTAGAGACTCCCAAATTCAACTAATATGAAACATATATATATATATATATATGTATGTATGTATATTTAGTTGGCATGGTAAATAATTGGTTAAAATTTTAATTTAATATTTTTTTAGATTAAAAAAACCTTGAAAAATACATTATTCAACTTCTTTTTTAATAATTTAGTTATTATTTTGTTCTCCGAGTAGTAAGTCAATTCAAACAGTGTTGAATGTGACTTAGATTTTGAAAATTCATGCAATATACCTATAATTAAAGTTTGAATAAAAATACTATTATAATATAAAATTAACTTCGTGTTTAATTTAAAGTTGATGATTTGCAATTTATGGGAATACAAAATTATCACTGTAAATTTGAGAATATAAATAATATTAGTTTAATAAATACCAAAGTAAAATTATGACCGATTTATTTATTTAAAATAATTACGGTATGATAATTTAATGAATATATACAAGTTTGAACTAAGTACGATTCAAGGTACATGTTTAATATTCAAATTATAAAAATCTTTAAAATCTATAATGATTGTATATGAAATAAGTTTCTTAAACACCAAAATATAAGACATGTATTTGGTAAGATATTAACTATTATAAATCTAAAACTCACTTAACAAATCATTAAAATAATTCGATACTGTGACTAACATATTACTTAATATGTTATTAAAACAGTTACTATCTAAATAATAAAGAACATCACATAAACATATTTATAATTAAATAAATAATTATACGAAATAAAAACATGACACTGTATATAAATTTGGCACTATACGAAAACATAATGAAGATTTCAAATGACCCTTATTATAATGTCAAAATCAAATAGATAATTACATTACATACCCTAAAAATAACATTTTAATACCATATAATTATTTAAAATTGTATTAATTACAAACAAACATTTACTGTAATGTGATATGTAACATGAGATAAATATATATATATATATACACACACACACAATTTTATATTTATAATTCTTTTTATTATAACTACCCTATTGGATGAATATAATACAAGGTACGTGAGGTTAGTATTAATAAGACAATTGTAATATATATTCATGAAATATGTGATACACATCATTAGATTGTACCTCCACATACATATAAGCAATGATTAATTGGATTTTTTTTTTTTTGGGTTCACCACTCAAACGTAATCATATTTTTGTATGATTGTATATTATGAATTTAAGTATTGAAATAATTTTATAAGGGTAAAACAATAGATTATTACTTTTATAACGAAAATAAAGTTATTTTAATTTTTTTTAATCTCGTATTAAAATATAGTATCATACGTTATTTCATATAATTATTTTAAATAAATAAAAAATTAATTCAAATACACAATATTTAATATAAAAAATATATATTTTTGAGTAGATTCATACATTTTTTTAAAGTAAGTTATATAAAAATATTCGTTATAATTAAATATAAACAATATCTGATTGACAATACGTATAATAGTAAAATCTGACTTATATTTATAATATTTATTTTTATAAAAAAATTTATATATTAATCACTAAATTAAATAATAAATAATGGATGTACTCTTTATATGTAATATAATAAATAAATAAATATATATATATATAAAATTGTCATTATATTATCTCCTATAAAATAAATATAATCCATGGAAACATCATAATTAGATGTTATGCATCAATGAAGATATGGTACAAATGCTATTGAATATTGCATGCATGCTTCACATTCATGCATGATCCCATTGGGTAAAGTAATTATTTTTGTGGATCAATATCTATACAATGATTAACTTTGATATGTATCTTCTCACGTGTGTGTGTATATATATATATATATACATATACATATATATACACACGCACACACAGAGACATACACACAAAATTATATCAATCTGATTTATTGAGTGCTCTAAAAAGACATTCATGATGGTAACATTAATTTCATTATACGGCTTCTGTAATTGCTACATAGTTAATTATACTTATCACCAAACAAGTACATGAAAACATAAAAAACGTGTGTATATATATATGTGTGTGTGTATATACATACTGAAA
>NW_019014264.1:15149-28671 GCF_000150535.2 Carica papaya | reverse complement strand
ATATATATATTATGACGTAATATTTAATTTTTTGGCTATTATAGGATTGAAGAATAAAGAAAATTGGGTCCACTATTAATATTATTTAATTTAATGAAACCGTATCCACAAGAAACCAAAATTTGGTGGAATATGCTCAAAAATATTCTCTCTTCCTCGTTACTCATACTTCTGGATATTATTTTTGACGTCATAATTTTATTTTTTAATTTATTCGAAATTTTTATGTCAATTATTTTATTTTATATCGATTTTTTTTTTTTTTTTTGCAATAATAAATTTTTTACTGTAAAATTATAATATAAATTGTGACTGTAATGATTTATGATTTATTGCATGTGAAATAAATGGACGGGTGGCTAGAATTGTACGCGTGTGATTACCTGTCAGAACACCCTTTGACGTGGCAGCAATCTACTGGATCAGATTAAACTGGCGTATTTTATGATGGCAACAGGATAATATACCTTTTCTTTTTGGGTCAACTCAACCACGTGGAAAATAATTTTTTTTTCTTTTTAATAGGAAATAGAAGGTGAGAAAGTGTTGGTCAAACAAGTCAAAGGATAAAATCTTGCTCTACAAAAAAAAGTTGACAAAGACATGTTATGCCCAAATCTTCGTTTAGGATCTTAGCCCCCAATTTTGGTAATTTCATAATTTTAAATTAATTTTTTTTAATAAATATATATCTATATATAAATTACATATATATAGTTAGATTTAAATTCATAATTTATTAAAAAATTAATATTATGTTATTAAATATTTTATTATAGAGATTCAGAACTTAAAAAAATATAAATTATAAATTGAATACGGAAGCGAAATAATAGAGTTAGGATTTACATTTTTCACACAATAATTTAGAATACTCAATAGGGTTACGAGAATGACTATTATAAAAGAACAAGTAAAAAATCAAAAAAATAAATTAAAAGTAAACAATTAAGTATCATATGACGATTTTCACTAGCATTTGAAAGGAGTTCGGGTGATGAAGTATTTGTAACTCCCTTATTGATTGAGATATGGATTTTGGTCATCTTAATCTGAAATGGTTAATGAAAGAGTGAGCCACACTAGTGCAGTAAAAATATCACACTACTCACAAATACAAAAATGAAGATTGGTAAAAATCATAAAATAACTAATAGAGCTCTTAAATTAAGTAAATTCATTTATTATAAATAAAACTATTTATTACATACTTAACGTAGCGAGATTTTCAAAACCGTTATATAAATGTAATAACACAAACAACATCATAATTTCACATTCAAGTGACAAGAACAACAACTTTCTATTTTTATTTGCTTATTGATATCTCTAAGAGTCCACAGGGATGTTCCACTACGCGTGAACCCATATCAAAACTTGTCAACTAACTGGCTGTCCTCATATCCCGTCCGATATGAGCGCCAAAAGTACCATCATTCAATATCACGTCCGGTATGAGCGTTAAAAGTACCATCCCTCAATACCTCGTTCGGTATGAGAGTGAATCGGGCCGTTCCCATACCCCGTTCAGTATGAGCGCTAAAAGTACTATCCCTCAAGACCTTGTATTGTATGAGGGTGAATCGGACTGTCCCCATACTCTGTTCGGTATGAACGCCAAAAATACTATTATTCGATACCCCATTCGGTATGAGGTAGCGTTCACAGTAAGGTTCCTTATGTACCCGGTTCATCCACCATCTTTCAGACGGTCAGAGGTGGCTCCGGCGTGGTGGCGGACGACGAAAAGCTCCCTTCTCCGGTGATTGATTCTTCTTCTCTGGGGGTGGTTGGCGGCTAGAGTTTAAATTCAGTGTGATGCGAGATATTTATACTCGTCTCGCGTCAATGTGAGTCGTTCATCGCGTTTGATCTCGACCGTCCGATCGCGTTTAAAGAGAAAATAAATTTGAACCGTTCATCGCGATTTGATCTCAACTGTACAATCACGTTTAAAGAGGGAACGAATCTGAACCGTTCATCACATTTAATCGCGATCATACGATCGCGCTTGAGGAGGGAACAAATTTAGACCGTCCATACGCGCAGAAACATTTCCAGACTGTCCGATCGCAGGGCACGTAGATCACTAGCATAGCCTCCTGCGTGGCACCAAGTCAGCGTGTCTGGCCACGCGGTGTACTACTATTCGTCGGGACTGCTGACTAAACGATTTTACGTGTCACAACTTTTTTTAATTACGTTCTGACTCCCAATTTTTTATTTTTCTTTTAAAAACACAATCGGAACCAAAATTTTCACCCATTTTTCTCAAAATTATTTTTAATCTCATCTCTAAACTATTTTTTTTTTTTTATAATTTCACATTAAATTAAAATTTATTAATTTTAAAAATTGATTTTTATACATTTTTGAATGTAAAAATTAATGCCGGACCAAATTTCAGACCCGAATATTCCATAAACTCTAATTTGTTGTGTTACAGAAGCTCTAAATTGTACAACCATGAGAGCCAAGGATTCAGCTGGAAGCCCCTTCAATCTGGTTCCGGAGCAACTCATACTTCTTGAGCTCTGCCATGGAAAGCGAGGGCGATAGCTCTCCCACTACCTGCAATCACAGGGATATACATTCAGCCTATCAGAAGAAAATGGCTTTATTAACATGTACACATTCTTCATGAAACAGAGATCGAATAGGTCCTACCTTCACGAAGTCACCATATTCAACAACAACAGAGTCGGCATTGTGTTTGGAAGAAGATTCTGAATCTGAACTTAGAACCTACATGACAGAACCAGCATAAGAACCTCTCTCAAAGGTACAAACTATGAATAGATAAAAGCAGTTGGGAGGGGGATAATAATAAATGTTGTAAGTTTAAATTTATTGTAATATTTTCTTGTTGGTTCTGTCTATTCAGCCTAAACTTAGATATATGAGATTTATTGGGATCTACTTCCATGGCAGGCTACTATAAGAACAATTGATACAGTTTCCAGTGGCCTGTTTCTGGCCAAGGAACAACCATCCATCCTCCTGAAATCAGTCTATAATGACAACTGCTGGACCAGCAGCACATAAATTAACATACATTTATTTCTCTAGAAGAAAAAAGTGAATCTCTCCCAAGTTCAGTATTTTTGTGAAATTCATTTTGAAATCTATCTTTAAACTCAATTACTATACCAAATCCTATTAGAAATGACAAAAATTGAATTCATTATGTAAATTTTTATTATTCCCGATGAAATTTTTAACCACTCCTAAGTAAAGTAAGTGTAGATTTCCAAATAAATTCTACAAACATAGCTTAAAAGTAAAAAAGATGCAGTGATTTGACTCTACCGTGCGCTTTGCAGCATGAAACCAAGCATCAGCACATAAGGCATACATGTCTGCACCTGTAAAGTTTGGAGGGCATTTCTTTGCTATTGAATGAAGGGACACGTCTTCGTCTAATTTAAACTTTCTGGTAAGTGCTTGAAGGACCCTAGACAGGAAAGAGAATTGGATGCACAAGCAGGACATGTAAGTAGTATGTAATATTAGAACACAAAGAAATCCAAAAAACAAAAGGACTAACCTCTCCCTGTAAGATATCTCAGTGTTAACTCCAACATATAGGAGTTTGTCGAATCGGCCAGGTCGTAACAGTGCAGGGTCAATTAGATCAGGTCGGTTGCTTGCCCCTATGATAAATAAGTCCTAAACAACGAAAAATAATGAAATCAATCCTCTTAATAAGAGGGAAGAAACATTGCAATACAATAGTAAAAGAGGAGTAGCATGAGAAGTAGTATACCTGGGTGGAATCATTGAGGCCGTCAATCTCAGCAAGCATCTAGCATAGGTGGAAATTGCCCCGTTAAGAAAAGTATTGATTCAATAAAAGGAGTATGATCCACCAAAATTATAGTAGAAGTGTCCTCCTAACCTGAGAGACAACTCGATCCATAACTCCCCCAGAATCCCCAGAGGCCCCCCGTGCTGGAGCAAGAGAGTCAAGTTCATCAAAGAAGATGACGCAAGGACGAGCAGATCTTGCCTGAAAAATTGCATGCAATATAGCGAAAAATTGTGTTCAAAGAGATATTGTACTCCTGAAGGATGCTTATCAGAAAGAAAAAATGGGCTATACCTTTTGAAAAATGTCTCGAACATTTTTTTCTGATTCACCTATATACATGTTAATTAATTCTGGACCTTTCACACTAAGGAAGTTCAAAGAACATTCTGTTGCCACAGCTTTGGCCAATAAAGTCTGAGATTCAAAACAAAAATAGAATATAGATGAAATGACTGAATTTTTTCAAGGAAAAACAGAGGTAAAAACTAAAGAAACTAAAATAACAATAATATAACAAAACATACTTTCCCAGTTCCAGGAGGGCCATATAGAAGAACACCAGAACGCTTGCGTAATCCAGAAGAAAATAAATCTTTATGCAGGAGAGGTAACTGCAGACATGAAAACCATGAACCAAAGAAACATTCTGGGGCAAGTGAGCTATTTAATATAGTCAGTTGCATTGCTTTAGACGCATAGAGATGGAAGGTTAGGTAATATACAATCATCTTTTCAGTGCTGCATGCATGTCCATTTTCATCTATTTCTTATTACATGAAACAGACCCCAGAATATATTATCTTCCCATACCATGCTACCTAAACATAATATAATGCATATCCTGACAAGTCAGAGACTTTAACATTCATTAGAAGAATTGTGCACTTATCCATTATCTAGTGATCTCCTTATTTTCTAAAAAAACACAGCCAGCACATTTGAATATACTTTTATTGATTGCATAAATTTTAAATTATAGTATATCTCTAATACCCAAATGAGGTAGAAATATTCAGATACTGATACTCTTCCAAATCAGGTGGAAAATTGATGTCAGGTCTGAGATGAATATGTAGATTTTAGAAGTTTGTAAAGTAGAAAGATTAAGTTAGTAAAACCAAAAGCTCCCATCCATTCCTGTCACAGACCAGGGCCTGCTGAAAATTCCTTTTAGAAGATCCTTTAAAAAAGATACCAGAAAGGGTTTCGTTATTAGAAGTAGAATGCTTCAAGGACTTCATCAAACAAAAATAATTCATAAGAGTGTCCTGAGAGAAGAAGCGCACCTGAACTGTGTCTAAAATTGATTTCTTCACATCCTCAAGACCACCCACATCTTCCCATTTCACATTAGGAACCTATGGCAAATAAATAGAGAGTAAAAACTGCCCCACATTTATGCATAAATTAGCTAATAGATATTCTCTTTGAGAGCATTGAAACACTTAATCTGCAAATAATTTAATGTCCAAAAATCATTTAATGTCTTTCTGCTCACTTAGTTTACCTTCGGAGCACCAAGTGCCGATGCATTCCTCTTCTTTGATCGTTCCAAAGCTTTGGCCATGTCTCCTTTTCCCACAACAAGACCAGCAGCATCGCATGACTGGTTGTCCTGCTTCACTTTGACTTCAGAAGAACCATGTAAGTCCTCCGTATCAACCTTGTTGACTCCAAAATTATTCATGGCGACTATATTGGCTCCAGCATCAGCTACAAGCGCACATAAATCCCGGGGCATAAAACCAGATGTCTGTCCGACTACATCCTTTATGAATTCATCAGAGGTGACCTGCAGGATGCAATTGGGTGTCAAGGCCAGCCACTATCGTTGAAGGCAAAAAACTACAATCAAAATGATAATTTTGCATGGAGTTATCTTGCTTACATAAAATTAGATATGATTACCTTTCCTTTTCCAATTTGATAATGTTAACAGTATAAGAATATTAATTTTGGGATAAGTGGCAAAGGCATATCAAAGTACTTTCATCATGGATCCACCATTACTGCCCAGTTATGGCATGAAATGAGGCAGTTAAGACCTTAAGTTTGACGACGTTAGATCATACATTAATCCATTATATACATACGATTACCCCAAAAAATAAATTTTAACGGAAGTACATTCCAATCACATACATTAGGGAGGAGTTGTGGAACACCTTGCAGCAACTGGGACAACATTTCAGCCCTTTGTTCTTCAGTCAGAGAACTCATACTTATTTCATGGCTGAAGCAACGCCTGATGGTTGGTGGGAGGCCCTCCGTACTGTCAGCAGCTGCAACTAACAGCACCTGGTCCCTACCAGAATATCCAGCATCCTTTAAATACTGCATCAGCACGGTACTAAAGTAAGCATCATGAAAAGTTCGAAACAATTTTTTTTCTTCTTTTGCTTGAAAATAAATAGCAATGCATGTTACTGAAACTAATTTTTTTCTCCCTGCTAAAAATGATCCGGTTATAGTGTGATCAAACTAAATGGTACAGAACTTGGACTAAAAAAATCAAATCAAACAATCAACAAAACAATTTTTGAAGAATGAATGCCCTTAATGGTTTGGGAAGGAATAAAGGGGTTGAGAAGCCATAGAAAAACCCAACATTGCACCAATTTATTCATGGCTGCAAATGAGAAAACAAACATACTGACATAAATTAAACCGCTCATTAAATTCTCATGGAAGAAAACTAACTAAAAGAATTCCCGAACTTTTCATGACAAAGAGAAGGAAGAATTGTATTCGTCTTACAAAATCACCATTTGAATTTTCTTCAGTATAACTTTCATCATCATCAGCCACTGGCTCAGTGAATTCTCTAATTGTTGATGCAACTTCAGAGAAAAGGCCAACTTGGTCACTTGGTGGACCCTCTTGAGAGGCCAAATTTTTAAAAACTTCAAAATGGCGAAGAAGAAGTATTGTTGGTGAGTACCTGACACAAAACAATACATGAGGAACATTAAGCAGAGAAAAAAATTAGGAGACAGCCAAAATTAAACAAAGTTATATTACAAACTTAGAACAACATACTCATAACTTTTCAAGCTTCCACATCTACCTAATTATATATAGGTTTAGGGTTGATTCCACAAGTACGAAGGGTATATAATGTTTTCAGCATATAACAGATGAAATACAGCTTGACGCAATTCATTAGGTGTAGGTCATCAAAAATAACCAGTAAATGATTTTGGGAGCAAGATAGTAAAAGATACCTCATGCTAAGTCACAAATATTAGGATGAAAAACAAATTAAAAAGCATATAAACATAACAACGAGTAAACTGATTCACCTTTGTGCCGTATTGAAAGCTTGAGCTAGTGTAGCGGATGTTTTTCTTTCAGAAGATGTCAATAAGCTATGGCAGCTATATTCCACTACATGTAGGCCCAACCGACTGGCAACATATCTAACAACAGTCCTCTTCCCACATCCTGCAATAAATAGTCTTGCAAGCATATGATTTGTTCTTTTTTTGAAATAATCGTGCAAGCACATGATAACACGTAAACATGCATGCATGAGCGGAAATGATTACCAGCAATTGCTTTGGAGTCAATATACTATCTCTAATCAATAAACTCCAGTAAGGTCAGACTTAATCATCAATTATAGATTTCACATTCTCAAAAGTTGTACTTCAGACGCCCCCAATTATCAGGCATTCAGACGTACCTGGCAAACCATGCAACAAAACAGCAACTCTGAATTTTGAAGAAAGTGCTGATGGGCATAGAGGTGGTGTAAGTATAGAGGCTAAAAGTTTCACTGTCTCTGACTGCAAAGGTGCCAAAGCTCTCGATCCAGCAATCAATAAATCTGGGGGAACAGGTGATGAAACACTTCCTCCTAGCACAAGAGCAGTTTGAGAATGATTGACTCGAAGAACTGCCTCATCTGACGGTTCCATTGCGACAACCTGAGGACATGAACTACCTTCTGATGAGAGCCAGACACAAGATCCTATTCCTTCTGCACAGGGTGCCATCAATAATACATGCACAGAAATTTACCTTGAAGTATATGGTGACATAACTTCTAGTTTGCAACCTTTGGCTGCAAGGTATGCATACACTTGAATTGCAATTCCAGTTAATACTGATGCTGAAAATATCACCTCTCGACATATGTCTATCCACTTCAAAGTACTTGTGTAATGCCAAATCAATCATCTTTTGGCGATCTTCAGCTTCAATGGATGAATTTCTTTTCAAAGATTCAAGGGTACCACACTCTGGTATTTTGATAAAAGAAGCCCTCAAGTGTGAAGCATACCTTGGCAATTGAACCATAGGCTCCAACTCTAAAATGATGAGCGAAGCACCACTGCCTCTCCCACATAACTTGTCATCCTCTTTAGCTTCAAATAAAGATTTCAATGTTTCTTTCCCTTGGTGAACAAGAGATTTCAAGCATGAAATATGCAGGCTCAGGTTAAAAATTAAGAGAGGGGACAGGTAGGCGAGCTCATGATCAACTAGTAGAAGACCCTTTTGGGGAAAATTATAAGAAGGAAACAAAAGCATGGTGCTAGGAGAGTCAGAGGAAGGTACTTTACTGTCATATATGTAGTTGTGGGTATTGGGAGGATCAAGAACAACAACTTGAGCAACTCTTTGCATATTGGTCTCAATGTTCTTGACGAGAACCTTGCATTTTGAAAATCAGAACTTCAGATTAGATAAATTACATGATTTTGCCACCTAAATGTAAAATTTCATAGTTCAAGTTGTAGTTTTCTAAAATGTCCTTCAATTGAACACTCTTGCATTGAGATAATCAATGTTCCTATGGTACATTCTCCAAGTGTTCTGTCCCTAAACCATACAACTTCAAATTTTCTGTTAGGATGCCGAATAATAAACAAATATATATATATATATATATATATATATAACTGAGTTCTGCTAATTAGGCCTTTCTGGTTTTATTAGAGCTTAACCACTCAAGTTTCCTCCTTTAATTCTCTCATTTCCTGATGAAAAAAATATTAATAATAATTTATTTTCCATTCCTGAACTTCCCTAGCAACCAAGCAAGAGGAAGAAACATGTACCAGTGAGCCAGAAGTTATTGACAACCTCTTCAGCACAGAAGTCGAGACCCCAACCAAAGCAGAATCATCAAGGGAAGCTAACTTGGGGTCTGAAATGCCCTTTTCGTCCTCTGAGAGCCGGAGAATTCCCGCCGGCAACCGCAATTTCCGGGCCACGTCATCTCCGAAAAGCTTACATCCTCTGTCACTTTCACCGAGCCGCGACGAGCTCAGAACAGAATCGAGGAGAATTTTGGTGGAAGAGAGCACCAGAGGCTTCCTTCTCTCCACCATTGACACTGAAACTCCAGTTCCCCACAAAACAAAAAGAATGAAAAAAGAAAAACCCTAATATGCTATAGAGAGAGCCTCACGTAAGTATATATAGACAAATCCATGTCTACGTCATCATTTGTGCAGTATGCAGAGAGCGAGAGCAAGAAAGAAGGATGCGAGTGTCTGCAAAAGATTACGCGAATCGATGAAGGAAGCTGGTTCTGGTCAGCTCCGATACGATTGACGTCATAATTAACCGTTTCAAACGTAATCATAAAAATAGTTTTGTTTCGTTAGATTTAATTATGGGCTTTATTTCTAGGCCCAACAAAGCCCAAATAATTCTCTTTTAAATATATATATATTTTTAATTTAATAAATATATGAAATTTTATCTTTGAAATAAAGTATGAAAATTATTTTATAAAATTCAATTAAATATTTATATTTTAAAATAATCGAGCAGGTTTAGCCTATAACTGTAACGAAGTTAATGCTATTTCATAGTAATTCTATAATTTATACATATTATATTTGGAATAAATTTAATGCTATAAATTCATATTTATTAGTAAAACAGATTAAGTTTATAAAAACATTTTAATATTTGTAAAAAACTATAATTGAATAACAAAAAAATACTTAGAAACATATGTTATATAAGCTAATCTTATTTAATATATTTTTAATGCATATACATTAAGTTAAATTTCGATATTGAACTACGAAACTTGAATCCAAAAGTCTTATATTCACTTTAATGATGGATAATGCGATCATATACGTTAAGTTAAATTTGAACATTAAACTATAAAATTTGAGCTCGAAAACTTTTGATTCTCTTTAACAGATGGATAGCGCGCTGATTCTTCATAAACTCAAGATAGTTCGATAAGTCGTTTTAACCTACCAGTTTATTTTCTACCAAAACACCAAAAATTTCCTAAAAGATCTATCTTTCCTTGGGTACAAATCCAGCAACTGAGCTACTTCTGTCTTAAATATGGCCACAAATCTCTCCAGGAACAGCTTCTCTACAGGTACCAGCAGAGAATTTGGCCACAAAATCCTGAATGCAACTTTTAAGTTCATCCCTAAGGAAAATAACAATGGTACATTTAACTTTTCTACCAAAACAAATAACAATTTACAAGGATCTACCTTCCTGTATGCCAAAAAGGTACCTCCCCAAATTTGGCATAACCCTTTAAGATTTCCAGTCAAATATTTTAACTTTTTGAAGAAAATTTGAGAAAAAAGTAACTGGTGATGTATAAAAAGGATATGTTCTATATACTATATTGTCTTTTCTAGCAAAACACATCAGATCTCTGAAGCAGCTATCTTTCCTTGATAGACATCCAACAAGCCAGGTACTTCCTTCTTATACCTAGCTACAAATCTCTCCAAGAACAACTTCTCTACAGGCAATAATAACACAGTAGCCAAGCTTAAATCTTCCTTAACTAAGCCCTTAGACAACAAGACCTGAACAACAGAGCACCTGGGTACTATTCTCTTCTCCAAGCTGAAAAACAACACAACAGGAAGCCGGACAATCATTTTTGACGGCCAACCCATCTTCTTCACCAAGAATTCCATGTTCTTGTTGATCTTCTCCTCTGACAACATTATACAGTGGGGATGCCTTCTGAAAGCTTCAAGAATATCATCCTTAGGCCAACCCCACTTCCTGTAAACCTCAAAGCATCTTTCCCATATGGACTTGTTACCTTTACCTGAAATGGCGTGTACTGCTAGCACAAAAACGGTTTTTTTAGGGTGAAATCCCATTTCTGCAACCTCCATTACAGTCCTACAGAACTCTTCATGTTTCTGCATCATGGTCTCTGGGAAATGAGCAAGCAATAGAGTAACACTCTTTTGGGGAACACCCATTTCTGTCAAGAAACTGATATTGGGGACAAGGGTTGTCTTATAATCCTTGAGGAAAATCCATGTGGTGCGCTTTAAAGCAGAAACAATCTTGTCGTCGGACAAAACCACAGTCTTGAGAAAATTGTAAGATGGGATAATCTGGTTGTCTAAGCTTCTCGACAAAAGAGTTGGGTCTAAAGCTAGGGTTTTTGCAAGGTCCGACTGTGAGAACCCTATGGAGTAGAAAAACTCAAGCTTTGGCAAAAGGGTAGCCTTAGGATTAGCTAAAAGGAGGTCAGGACGTCTTCTGACGAGATTTGCAATCTGGGTTTTGGAGAATCCGTGGTTTCTGAGAAGGTTCAAAACCAAGTCGGGTCTACTTGGCTACTCGAGATGGAGCTTCTGCGAGACGGAAATGGCAGATTCCGGAGCCAATCCGCAAGTGTTTATGAGGTAAGTGGTGGTGAAAGAGAGCTCACTGCTGGAGATTTTGGACGTGATGGCTCTAGAAATGGATTGGTCGCGAAAGGAAACGAGTGAATGCCGAGAGAATCCATTGGGGTTTTTGAAGATTTTGAAAGTGAAGAAACAAGACATTAGCGGGTACTCGAACCTTAAAGTCAATAAGTTTTGCCTTGCCGCCACGGGAGCTAGCTTGGATTATTTGATGGATGATAACAAATACTTCTGCTGCTCGGTTCAAGTGTCACCTATAAATAGAAAATCCGCAAGTGTTTAATTTGGATTATTTTAGTTTTTATTTAAGATTACATAAATAGAAATTTTAATTTATTAAAGAGAACTTCATATTTTAAATTACTAAATTCTATAAAATACTCATAACCCACCAAATTTTCTTTCCTACAAAAAGTTAATTCTTCCAAATTTATTAATGTTAAAATATATATATATATATAATACCCCATGAAGAATTAGTCTTCCCCCTATTTAGAATCAATGTCCTTTGGATTCCAAAGAATGACAAAGAGTTCCCTCAGCTTTAAATATAAAATAACAAATAATTGAGAATTTTACCTCCACCTTAAGAAAAATTTCTTATTGCAGTCCCAAGTCTTTTGCCAGTAACGAAGTATATAAATACAAAGATAAGCTAAACCTTCTGTAGTTCTCTGTTGCATGCTAAGCCACCATATAATGTCTTTTGATTTGCATATTGACATGCCATTCTTTTCCCTATTATTTCGAAAGCAGAGCTTCAAGAGATTTGGCATCGTATGCCGGAGGACTGCAAGTGAAATTTTGACAGACAAGAGCAACAATCTTGTCTCCTGCATAATTAGTCTTTGCCATGTGGGCGATATTACTATTATGTTCTTCCCAAAATTCAATTTCAGCTGTGTTCGAAGGATCAATATGAATCACCTGCGCATAAAACCCGGATAGAAGATAAAATAACATAGTTATTTCTCAGCACCAAAGAAGGGAACAGCCATAATGTAAATAAAGAGTAGGATTCTTGCACTCACAGTTTTGTTGGGATCATATGATGCATGAGCAGCTGCAAGAATGTTTTCGAACTCCACAGTGGACTTATGACCAACCACGACAACTTGTTTCCTGGAGGGAACAGTAAGCATATGAGCTGCACAACACATCAGAGGCACTGCCATAGCCATGTCTTTCAATCTTGCCTCAAAAACTGCCTGTAAATGGATAGCCAAGCAGAGTCAAAAGACCCGTAAATATAAACTTCAAGTAAGCCTAACATGTATCGATTTGAAAAAATAAACTACAGACCAGAAGATGCCCTGCATTATGCCTGTAATATTCAGATTTCTTGCCGGAAACAATAGAAGCCAATCTGATAAGGTTGATGGCAGAAACTGAGTTCCCCGAGGGCTCTGCCCCATCATGATCTTCTTTTACACGGAGGAGGACTGAAGGGTCTTCCCCCGGAGTATTAAAATAGGCACCTCCTTCTTGATCAAGAAATAACTCATCCTGGAAGGAAAATTTCAACGGACTGGCAATCTCATAAAAATACATGAGGTGTATAAAGAACTGCAAAAACTTGCCTGGCTCTCTTGTAATTCATTTGCCCAGACAAGCCAATTGATCCCACCACCATATTCATAGAGATCCAGCAAAGCTGAAATTAAGAAAGCATAATCATCCAAGAATCCAGGTGCTTTAGATGGGCCATTCCTGAAGCTATGTTGTAGCTTGTGCGACTCTTCGTCATAAAGATGCCTTCTGATAAACAAGGCTGCCTTCTCTGCAACTTCCATATACTCCTTGGGCTGGAATGTTGGAACAAAATATCAAAAGCTCAAAGACGTAAGAAATGCTCAAGTAAATACAAATCAACAATGATTTGGGTCATGGAAGAATAACTAACACCACGAATTAACTACATTAGCAAGTGCCTCAAAACCTAACAGTTTACAGGAGAAAAGGTAAACCACCTGCATTGGGACAAATATATAAATACAGGCATCTCTCAAGACCAGGGTTTGATAAAAACAAGCTTGTATCTGCTATTTACAAAGAG
>NW_019014263.1:191763-202354 GCF_000150535.2 Carica papaya | reverse complement strand
AACTTTATACCGTGATAGGAAATAGGGTAAGGGGTCCTTACTCGTTTCGGGGTCCGAACACGGCTTCACAGTGCGCCTACAGGCTGTCCCTAATTTTTTCTGAATTTTTTTCGGGGAACTGAAACGCACTACCGATACCTGCACGTGTTCCAAAAAATCCCAAATTAGGCCCAGGGCCCCTTTTTGGCCAATATCGCAATTCCGGCACGGCGGCTCCGCCGTGCTCCGGTGATGGCGCCGCCGCTTGCGGCGGCGATTCGGCCACACTTGCATCGGTCCCTGCGATAAAACAACCCTAGGGCCCTCGGGGGGCCAAAAAATTACAGAAAACCGAAGCTTGCCGGCGGCGGTGCTCTCGGGTGCGGCGACTCTCCGGTGAGGTTCGTGTTTTGGTGATTCGGCTCCGATCAACCTATAGAGAAAAGAATGGTGATCACGATGATATAAAAATTGCATCAAACGGAGGCCGGGAAGGGCCTCATCGGAGGCAAAAACCGAGGAGGGGCGCGGCGGTGCCGCTGGGTTTCGGCCGTGTTTTTCGGCCGTTTGGCCGGGATTTTGGCTCCGATTTGGCTACAGGGGAAATCAGCGTGGAAAAATGAGTCGGGAGTATGAAATTTACCTCGATCGGCGGTCGGAAATCTCCCCGGTGCGGCGGCGGGTGGCGGCAGCCGGCTTCTCCGGCGTCTGGTTCGTCTTCTCCGGCGAGGGCAGGCGGCTAGGGTTTTTGTGGTCAGGTGTGGGGGTTCTATTTATACCCTTTTGCCTTTTGATCTCAGCGGTCCATTTTGATTTAATCTGGGCCGTCGTTTTTTATTGAATCTGGGTCGTCTGTGCGATTGCATCTGGGCCGTCCGTGCGCACGCTTGATCTTGGCCGTCCAATCGCGCGTACGCGGATCGCCAACGTGGCCCGTCCCCGGGTCGACGTGGTCTTGCCACGTGGCAGGTCCTGGTTGGCCAGGACTGCTGACTGGGCCTGCTGACGTGGCGCTTTTTTTTTAAAAAAATTTAATAAAAATAATTAATAAGAAAATTACAAAAATACCCATGTTTGGGCGTTACAAAAAGCATTCTCCTCATCACCAACAACAAGAACACCAACAGTATCACCTCCCAACTCCTCATCAGTCGTATAAACAAGAACCATAACCCTAATGATACGGAGGAGTCTGCTATGTTTTCTCTCTATTCTTATAGCAATCTTCATGAAATGTCTACAACCCAATACCTCCCTTCCATCAACTCACCTGATTGTAGGTCAACGACAGTCAACATGGTGGGTTCATGTAACAGGATTGTATGTTTATATGATCATTATGGGAAAAAATTTCTCCTATAGAACCCCAATTTCAGCATTTTAATCGCGAGAGAAGAAATGTCGTTGTTGATGTAATTCTTTCTGGGTTTGAATATCTTACAGAGAGTGAGGATTACAAGGTGATAAAACTCATGAGAATTCCGACAAGAGCTTGTTGTATAGAACTTTACAGCATAGAAGAAGATTCTTGGAAGAGAATTGATGTTCAAGGAACGGGTGTAGTTGATTTTTTCAAAAATTTAAGCATGGGGGTGAACGAAACCTTGTCTTGGTTTACTGTAAATTTTGCCAACAATGAAGGAAGAATCACTACATTTGATGTGGGCAAGGAGGTTTTTGTGAACACAAGGCTGCCTTGTAATACTAATAAGTTTTTTACATTCATGTGGTTCTACCAATTAGGTGAATGTTTAACGGTTTGTGTTAGTTAATGGTATAGCCGAAGGATGGAGCACGGTTGGTGGTTTGACGTGTGGGTTTTACATCAAATTGGTGTAGAGGAGTCTTGGAGTAAATTGTATAAAATTGATCCCATTCCTGGGTTGTATTGGTGTTGCTATCCAATGGGTTTTTGGAAGGATGACAAGGTGTTTCTTGATAATGGCAAGGGAGAGATGGTCTTATATGACATAGATATCCAACAAGTCATTGACCTCGAAATTGAAGGAGTATATAGAACCTTACAGATTGTTGCTTACGAAGAGAGTATGGATAAGATTATCAAAGACTCTTCCGATTGATATTTCTCTATTTAATTTTTCTTCTAAACTAACTTTTGGTAAAATGGTTTGTACTTTACATTTCTTTATGCAGTAGTAGGTTCGAGTCGAGTTTTGTTATATGTGTGTTCTTAATAAAAGATTGTAATACTATTAGTTATATTATTATTAATGTATTGGCGCTGCCTAATTATTGAAATACATGATTTCTATTAAAAAAAGTTCTTTTCTATATAGATGATTCCTTTTAACGTGTTATACAAATTCTTCTTCTCCTATGAATTTTTGTGGATGTATGATTCAAAGTTTCCAAATGTCTTTAACTAACTTAATATAATTAATCAAGAAAAAATATAATATATGACAATCCAAATTAAGTCATCACAACTATGTACACGAGACCATCCCAAAAATTTGTCTTAAAAAAAATTTGAGTATTTAGAGAAAAACCATGATAGTCAGTTCGAAAACCCGCACACAGCTACAGCACCTGGATCAAATTTGAGCAATGGCTGCACTAGGAGAACCACAAATAGAAAGCTCACACATACACATAAAAGAGACACTAATCTTAGAAAGCATGTTTCCTTGTCATCAAAGAGGTAAATATGTGAGTGATGAACATGTATTAATTTAAGAGACTTGAAAAAAAAACACTCACACAAATCAACTGTTCTAGCTGGTGGAGCTACAAATCATATGACCTCATAATTCGTTAAGAACTATCTCCTAAAGTTTTTATCTTAAACAATTCTCTTAGTTCTCTTGACTTATAATAATATCTTAATCTATTATAATTTAATCTGATACCTTGTTTACATTTGCTTGCGTGAAGAAATTAAAAAATATCACCGATTAAGTTACAACAAAAACAATTAACCAGGCTAGTCTTACAAAGCAATGGCATAAGTACATAACTAGTGGATCAACAATGTCAAAATAAAGAAATAGTGGCATAGAGCTTTTTTTGCTTGTTTTACACAGACTGGAATCAGAAGAAAATGTTTACAGGTTCTGCTATGTTTGCTTTTCCTGCTCTGGTTTTTTTTTGCTTTTATCGTTTTCCATCAAATCTGGTATCAGAGCCAGGCTCTGGTCCTTTGGGCAATTGAGTAAAAGGTTTTGGGGAGTGTAGGGAAACACTAGAGAAAGTGCAGAGAATGGCAGCAAACGTTTTTTTATCATCCTCACAACCGCTCATACTGATTTTCACAGGTGAAAAGGATGAGTTTTGGAGTATTAAGATGAAGACTCTTTTAAAGTCTCAGGATCTTTAGAATTTGGTCGAATATGGTTTCATGGATTTAGAAGACCCAGATGAAGAGGCAGAAGAAAGATTGGAAGAAACCAAAAAGAAGGATGCCAAAGCTTTATTCCTAATTCAACAAGCTGTCCATGAAACAATTTTCTCAAAGAATTGCAACAGCAGCAACATCTTTGGAGGCCTGGTAAATTTTGAAGAAGGAGTTCCAAGGCTCCTCGAAGGTAATCACAGTAAATTTGCAAACATACCGTCGTGAATTTGAAACTCTGTCTATAAAAAATGATGAATCTGTTCAAGTTTATTTGTCTAGAGTTTCTTCTCTAGTTAATCAAATAAAGTCGTATGGTGAAGTGATTTCTAAAGAAACGGTTGTTGCTAAAATATTAAGGAGTCTTACTCCTAAATTTGAACATATTGTTGCAGCTATTGAGGAAGCCCATGATTCACAAATTATTCATTTGATGAGCTAATGAATTCCTTACAGGCTCATGAAGACAGATTGCTCAGGTCATATGAAAAGAATGAAGAAAAAGCCTTTCAGGTGAAGGGGGAGATGCATGAAAATGCTGCTGGATGTGGCAGTGGCAGTGGCAGTGGCAGAGGTGGCTTTCATGAAAGAGGCCGAGGAAAAGGTGCAGGTAGAAGAGTATCTAATGAAGAGAGGCAAAGGAAGATCTTTAAATGTTACTACGGTAATAAACCAGGTCATAGAGAGGCTTATTGTTGGAAAAAACAAAAAGATGAGAACAACCAAGCAAGTTTTGCAGAGGAACCAGATGAAGAAAGAAAGTTGTTCATGGCTCTTTTTTGTGAGAGAGAACAGTCTAACAATGTTTGGTTTTTGGACAGCGGTTGTTTTAACTATATGTGTGGAACAAAATTATTATTTAAGGAACCTGATGAGTCCGATAAAATAGATGTGACGCTAGGAGACAGCAAGAAGATTTGAGTTGAAGGCAAAGGTATCATAAGCATTAAAACTAGTCAAGGGAATGCTAAGATTTTACAAGATGTGATGCTTGTTCCTGATTTATCTCATAATCTGCTTAACATTGGGCAATTAATGATTAGTGGATACTCAATTCTGTTTGACACTAATTGTTGCACTATTAGAGATAAGAAATCTGAGCAAATCACCGCTAAAGTTCCGATGGCTAAAAATAAAATGTTTCCGCTAGAAGTTTCAATGATCGAGAATTGTACTATGGTTGCTAGTGGTGATAGTGAGACTCGATTGTGCCATTTACGGTATGGACACTTAAATATTAATGGATTAAAATTGTTGAGTCAAAAGGAAATGGTTTTTTGGATTGCCAAAACTTGAGAATCTTAGTTTTTGTAAAGGTTGTGTTTATGGAAAACAAAGTAAAAAGTCTTTTCCCATAGGAAAGGCCTGGAGAGCCTTTAATTGCCTTGAGTTAGTGCATGCAGACTTGTGTGGGCCTATGAATACAAAATCTCTTGGTGGTAGTCGATATTTTCTACTGTTTATAGACGATTATAGCCACATGAGTTGGGTTTATTTTTTAGAAAGCAAGTCTGAAGCTTTTGACAGATTTAAGAAGTTTAAAGCACTTATAGAAAAAACAAAGATCTTTTAATAAAGACATTGCGAACAGATAGAGGAGGTGAATTTGTTTCAACTGATTTTAATACTTTTTGTGAGGAAAATGGAATTCGCAGGGAGCTTGCAGCGCCATACACACCACAACAAAACAGTATAGCTGAAAGAAAGAACAAAACAGTAGTGGAGATAGCCAGAAGTATGATGCAAGCAAAAGGTCTTCCTATTTATTTTTGGGCAGAAGCTGTTGCAACAGCGGTGTATATTCTCAATTTGTCTCCTACAAAAACTATTCGTAATCAAACACCTGTTGAGGCTTAGACAGGTAGAAAACCAACGATAAGCCACTTAAAAGTTTTTGGTTAAAACCCATTCTAGAAAATTTGATGAAAAATCTGAAAAGTACATTTTTGTTGGTTATTGCTCACAATCCAAAGCATTTAAGCTCGATAACCCCACTAGTGGCAAGATCACAATTAATAGAGATGTAGTTTTTAATGAAGATGCAAAATGGATTTGGAATGAAGAAAACAAAGAGCAGCATGTTCAAGTGTTAAAAGATAATGTTGCATCGTCGCTGAATTCAACACCAACAATTTCTAGCTCCGGCACTCCTGGAAGTAGCAATTCATTTGTTCCTACAAGCAATGAATCATCATCTTCAAGTTCATCAAGTGAAACTCCTCCAAAGAAATGTAGATCCTTGTAAGAAATTTATAATTCTTGTACTTTTGCTCTGCTCGTCTCAGATCCTATTCACTTTGAAGAAACTGTAAAAAGCAAGGAATGGTATAAAGCTATGGAAAATGAGCTGTCAGCTATTAAGAAAAATCAAACCTGGGATTTGCTTGACTTACCGAAAGGAAAGAATGCTATTGGGCTCAAATGGGTGTTCAGAACTAAGTATCATGCAGAGGGGAGCATCCAAAAACACAAGGCGAGGCTGGTTGTAAAAGGCTATTCTCAACAACAAGGTATTGACTTTTATGAAACCTTTTCTCCTGTTGCACGCTTTGAAACGGTGAGAATTTTTCTAGCCTTAGCTGCTCAATTAAATTGGCCAGTATACTAATTTGATGCTAAATCTGTTTTTTTAAATGGTGATTTGGAAAAAGTGTACGTCTCACAGCCTGAAGGTTTTGTAGCAAATGGTAATGAAGATAAAGTTTACAAGTTAAAAAAGGCGCTTTATGGCTTAAAGCAAGCACCACGGGCATGGTATTTCAAAATTGATTCTTATTTTCAGGAGAATGGATTTGAAAGAAGTGAAAATGAGCGTACGTTTTATTTAAAGAAAAATGGTAAAGATGAATTTCTGGTAATATGATAAAGATGAATTTCTGGTAGTATGTCTCTATGTTGATAATATGATTTATATGGGTTCTAGTGAGTTTATAATTGCTGAGTTTAAGGCCTGCATGATGAAAAAATTTGAAATGACAGACTTAAACTTGTTACATTATTTTCTTGGTATTGAAGTAATGCAAGTTGTGGATGGAATCTTTATTTCACAAAGAAAATATGCAATGGATCTTTTGAAGAAGTTCAATATGCTAAACTGCAAAAAAGAAGTCACACCCATAAATATAAATGAAAAATTAAGTCAAGATGATGGTGCTGGAAGTGTGAATGCAACATATTTCAGAAGTATTGTTGGAGGCTTGAATTATTTGTCTCATACTAAACCGGATATTGCTTTCTCTGTTGGAGTTGTGTCCAGATTTATGCATAATCCAAGCAAGCTGCATCTTGGAGTTGCAAAGAGAATTTTAAGATATATAGCAAGAACTGCAGAGTTGGGAATTTGGTACTCCAAGGTATCAACTTTTAAACTAACAGGTTTCACTGATAGTGATCATGCAGGTTGTATCAATGATAGAAAAAGTACGTCTGGATTTCTGTTCAATCTTGGATCAGGAGCAATTTCATGGAGTTTAAAGAAGTAGGAGGTGGTAGCATTATCATCATCAGAGGCTGAATATATTGCAGCAACAGTATCAGCCAGTCAAGCAGTTTGGCTAAGGAGACTTCTTGCCGATTTTGATCAGAAGCAAGCTGGAGCAACAGAGATCTTTTGTGATAGCATGTCAGCTATTGCAATGACGAAGAATCAAGCTTATCACAGCAGAACAAAACATATTGACGTTCCTTATCACTTCATTCGGAGGCTTGTTACAAGTGAAGAAATCATGTTAAAATCTTATAATACAAAGGAACAAGTTGCTGATATACTGACAAAGGCGCTTCCATTGGAAAAGCATGAGAATTTCAGAAAAATTATGGGAGTTAGTAACTTTGAATCAAGGGGGAGTGTTGAAATGTAATTTAAAGTTTGAATGAGTCTTTCTCTTATCTGTTAGTTTCCTAAATTTAAGCAAGTTTCTTTTACAGTTGCAAATAGGTAACAGAGTAGTGGGATTAGTTGTGAGATTTGATGACGATTTTTTTAGCTCTGTTTGTTTTATGTAAGCCTATATATAGAGGCTCTTTTTGCTTGTTTTACACAGACTGGAATCAGAAGAAAAGGTTTACAGGTTCTGCTACGTTTGCTTTTTCTGCTCTGGTTTTTTTTTGCTTTTATCTTTTTCCATCACAGCACTTACGAGCATATTTTTCACCTTGGATCATGCATGATAAGCTAGAACTCGAAGAAACAAGTATAGTGGCTCAATCTAAAGCTTAAGGCAGAGTATGTGGCTGCAAAAAGTGTAGTGAATTATTTTAACCAAACCCTCACAACTCTTAGATAATGCTCTTGATCCCTATAAAAGCACTTTGTTAAGAGAGTTTGACAAACAACTAAGCATAAAATTTGTAAGAGAACTTAAAAAAATTTCCGAATTTGTTATAAACATAACCTACAGTATCCACTAAATAAGCCTCGAGTTCTAGACCATTCTATGATTGAAGGCTGCAGCAGACTTGTATTCAGAAATTCAATCATATTCATGTAAAATAAATATCATCATAATAAATACTTAAAAAAGATTTGCAGAATTCAACACTTCATATGCAACCTACAAAAAATAAGACATGAAACAAAAGTTATTGAAACTCAGAAGATCGGTATTATATTTTCTCTTTTAAAAATAAGAAGGAACTCAAAACTAAATTTTGCAAGAGAAAACACCTCCATAACCATTTGAATCCAAAAGATAATCAGCAAAAATATATATATATATATGTATAATCAAATACTTGGCCTACACACTCTTTTATTTTGGGGCCAGAGGATCATCCAAAACACCTACAAAGGCAAGGTGGCCTCCTTAAGCACAAAGAGAAAACTGGCATGTACACATTAAAAATAATAATGAAAGAAACATTTAAAAGGATTTTTCATTGTCATGAAGAAGGTAAAAATGTGAGTGATGACTGTATATAAATTTAAGGGACCAACATTGATTCTTGCTGGTGGAGCTGCAAATCATGAATATCATCAAACATGCCTTAAATATTTCTGCCAAATGCTTTCATAATTTCTTGAACAACTATATCTTGCTTTCTCATCTTTAAAAATATTACATAATTACTCTCAAGACTCCATCGAAGACAATAAACAACTAACAACTATAAAATTCCTCTGCAGAGTCACCACCAATCAAGACTCCATCCATGGGGATTCCCTCAATTCATCCCCAAGAAAATTTTTTCATTCCACAAATTGTTGCTATGTACATTAGATGCTTAGAAGAACAATCCATAAAGGAAAATAGAAACAGAGAAGCACAAAATGAAAAATTTCAAATCAGCAAAATGTTCATCTCATTACATTGAATTTTTCAAAGAGACTCAAAGAGCCATATTCATTTACATCAAATTTCAACAGGACTCTAACAGTGGCACTCACCTATTACATCAAATTTCTTTCTAACGAAGCAGTACAGGATATTACTTCTTTTCCAATGGTCTAAACTAATCAATATACAGCATTACATTCAGATAATTGATGTATCAAAGACTCTTCCCTAAGTGCAGCCCTGTTTCTTATCTCACTCATCTCAAGCTTAAGTTGATTGCTTGCCATCTCCTCACTTTTCATCTTGATCAGCTCAGCAGGTTTGATATCTCCACAAAGAACCTTTCTCCTCAAGTCTGGATTTTTTACATCCCTCAGGTTGAACAGAATGGACCTGTACTTCATCTTTTGATTACCAAGGCAAGTACCCATCTGAGCAAACATCTCAGACTCAACCATGGCCCTGACTTTTTTTCTTGGTGCATCTTCCACTTTCTTAGATGAAGGTTGAACAGGAGTTTGCAATGGCATCTTGAGGCGAATGATGAGCCCTTTGTTCGAAGCTTTGGTGGACTCTTCCATCTTCAGAGATGAGGGTTGAAGAGGGGGCGAGTTTGAAACATTGTGAGAACTAGGCTGAGCAGGAGGTGCAGGGCGCAACTTGATGCGAATGATACCTGGCCGCGTCAACCTTTTTGAGACCTCGATCTCTCTCTTCTTCCACACATCGATAAGCCGGGAAGCTGCAGAGCAGATCTTTCTGCTCTTGTGCTTACAGAGATTTTGCAGCTTCTTGTAGATGTTGTGGGTGTTGATGATTTCAGCGTTGAAGGGACAGGTTTCAAGCTTCTTCAAACAATCAACACATCTGGAAATGTCAGATGAACCGCGAAGAATACCCTTTATGTTTGCAGAATCAGCGGCTTTCTTGGCAGCTGCAAGAATCTCCAATGTTTCATCCATCTTGAAATCTTTCTCGCAGGCAATAGAGAATCTGAAGAAGGAAAGGTTTCAACGGTTTGTTTGGAAGAGAGAAACGCAGAAAGAAAACAGAGACTGAGATCTCTCTTCTTCTTATCACAGAAGCAAGGAAAGGGAAGCGATTTGCAGAAGAATGAAAACAACGGAAGGAAACCCAGAGAATTTCTTCTATTTCGAAACAAGAAGGGAGACAAACTGTAAATCCCTTCTCTCGATTTGGAACAGAGAAGGCCTAAAAGAAAACACAGAGGTTGAATCTCTCTTTTTCTTACCACAGAAGCGATTTGCAGAAGAATGGAAAAAATGGAAGGAAACCCAGAGAGTCTCTTCTTCTTAATCTTGAAAACAAGAATGGAAACAAACAGTGAATGTTTTGTTTGGATTTCCGCTTCTTATCCTTCTTCTTTCTTAGAAACAGAGACTCATCTTCTCCTCGTCGGATCAGGAAAACAGAGTTTAAATTTTGAAGTGAATTTCCTATTCTGCCCTCAACTTACCGTTACTTTTCTTGTGTTGGAATCTCGGGTCGGGTCCTAGCTGTTGCTCGCCGCGCCATTGACAGAGAATAAATATCACATTAAGATTCTCCATATGTCCAGGCTCAGGCCCATGTCTAGACCGAGACCAAGGCTCAAACTATCATCCAAGCCTAGACACAGACCCAGACCCAGGGCCATACTTGTCCATCCACTTACTAACTTATACATATATATATATATATGTATATATTCCTCTTAAGCTGAAAAAAGAATCAGTGCTGCTAGAATAAATTAAATATGACAAAATACAAATTATGTTTGAGATGAAAATTTTAATTAATTAAAAATTATTATTATTAACCCAAATCTTTTTCGCAATTTAAGATGGCAAAATGAAAACATATAAAAATAAATCAATCAAATAAACGAAATTAAATAATACCTTGTTTATAATAGTTTGAAATTTTTTTTTTTTTCTATTGGATGATTACGAAGAAAGTATTATTTACGTGCTCTCAACTATAG
>NW_019014262.1:0-20982 GCF_000150535.2 Carica papaya | reverse complement strand
TTTAAGAAGCTATATGGACATCTTCCGTGCAGAAGTGACAAAATGTAATCCAATATTAAACATTGCTTACTTGATGATATCGTTACAACCTTAATGTCAAAACCAATTTAACATATATTGAAACCAACTGCCTCACTATTAGAATATGAAACAGAGGAAGAAAGGGAGAATTGAAGTAATTCTAATGATAGACATCATGTACTTAACATATGTCACAATAATCTAGGATTATTGATGGTTAATTAATCCAATTTAGTATACCTAAATGTCAACTCCTCATAAGAAATAAAGTATGTTATGTAAATGAAGATTCTTCAGCTCATGATCATATTTATTATTGGAAAAGAAATTATTGGTTTACCTAAAAAATTGGACATGCTTTTACATGTGTCCTACATGTATTTTACAAAGTTTAGATCTTTTAACCCACTGAACTGGGTTAACATTTGGGTAAAGATTGTTGTAGTCTTTTCCTTCCAATATCCCACCTAAGGTACGTGAAGATTAGACCTTTTTTAGGGTACACATGACAAAAATATGAGAATCAAACATCATAAATTGTATAGCTAAGAAAACCATCTATCTACATAAAAATCAATATCAGTCATGTTTCTCTGCTACCATATATCAGTTTCGACGATATTACTACTACTTTTAGTCACTGATCGTCTCTTAAAATTTTGGTGACTTTTAAAGGAGTCAAAGTTTTTCAAAAGTTTATTCAAAAAATAATTTCCAAAAATTTTAGGTGGAAAAGAAACAAAAAGGAATCAGGGAGGAATCACTCCCCACTAGAGGTAGAGAAATTGTGAATTATATAACCAAGAAAAATCTAAATAATTTTTTCCCAAGTGAAGAATTAGTACGGAAACATAAAGTGAAAACTGTCTTTTTTTTTTAGAGAGAGAAAAGAGAAAGCCGTCAAATTGAATACAGAGCGGCAGAGAACATGATAACAAGCAACCACGATAATCATATCTGTAAAATGCTTTGGGGAAGTAGCTAAGATCAAACCATTTCCTAAGTTCTAACCATGCATTGTCACAGTCATACCGCAAGTACCAGCCTTACCTTCAGCAGGCTGATTACTAGTACTTGCATCAACAGCATCTTCAGTCTCCAATGTCACCTTCGGAGCCTCCAAACTAATTGGTTTTGCAGCCTCTAAAGTTTTATCTGTGAACTCTGTATGCCCAGTTCTTTTGGTATGCAAATCACTTTCCTTAACAATCAAACAGAACCAATACCTACCAATTAGAACTATTCATCAACAATTGACAGCACAAAAAACTGCAAAGAGAAGAGGAGATCAAAGATTTGTGAATTATTGTGTCAAACAATGAAATGCTTTCTTCACCAACCTCCTTTTGGAACACATAACAACTGGCCGGGTATGAAATTGAAACAAAAAATAATTGCCAAATTGAGCTTATCACTAAAGAGCTCTAAGAAAAATTAGTCAAGAGGACCTAAATTGTGCTTTTTGTTCCCATTTCTCAATCAATTAGATTTTCATTGCGCTGGAAGGGGGTGATATTTCTTTCACATCATCATATTTGCCTGCAGTAGGGTTGATGGAATCATGCTCTTCATGCTAATAGTAGAAGCCTCATTTACACAATCAACATTTCATGCATCACATGCATTCCTCATCAAATCTAATTCCTGGCAGCCAAATCTGCAGCTCACGGACATGAACGAGAAACAGTTCAAAAACCGAGGGCCTTCTTTCTACAAATTAAGCCTTGTGTCCTCCAGTTAAATACCACCTATCCCATTATTGTATTTATTAAATTCAAATACTACTCCAGAATCTCATAAACCCCAAACCACACTAGAAAATTCCAAAATCACCACTCCCATGACAATCAGAAAAGAGACCAGGAAAAAAAGAAATCAACTCCCTAAGGTTTTCAAATCTCCTTGTTCGAGTCAAACTCCGATAACATTCATCTCGATAAAAAATAGATCATCAATTTAAACTAGAAATTCATAGGCGAGGTATCCGTAAATTCAAATCCATCAAACTGCTAGTAGAATCCCAATTCTCGATTCATCTATCCCACGTCCGATAGCTATACTAGAAGCTTCCATTCACTTCACAAAATTCGCAAGTTCATCAACCAATTTGAAACCAGAAACAAAAGAAAAAAAAAAACAAAATACATTACGTTTTACACCAAACACATACATCAATACACACACATAAAATCTGAATGTACACAAAGTTACAAATAGAATTGAGAGTAATTGAGCCTGTGTAAGATCCGTACTGTTTTAGATCGGCAGGGCTTGCCGCAGACGGCGCAGACGAGATTGAGGACTGCTTCAGTTGACTCGGAAAAGTTGGAGTGAGAGGTGAGCTCCGCGTGCTCTCTCGCTTCCTCTACGGACTTCAGAAGAGTCCCGCAATCCCCGCACCTCAGCGACACCCCCGCCATTGATCTGAACTTTCACTCTCCTCTACAGAATCGAACACGCTTCCAATGGTTCTCTCTCGAAATGTAACAACATGGTGATATTGGGTTGGGCCGGGTCGGGTTACCGCCTACGTGTCAGTAACCTTATGCAAGGAGACCGGGGTTCTTTTCGTTCGGCTTACTTCTCTGATTTTGGTTATAGGGAAGCATTTTTTTACTGGACCGATTAGGCCGGGTTAAACCGGACCAGTCAACTGGTTAAGAAACCAACCGAATTTTCTTAATTTATGTATTTTATATATTATATTATATCTGAACGTTATTATTAAATTTAAAGTATATTATAAATTTATAATGTTAAAAAAGGTATAGAATCTTAACCTATCTAACCTACCTCATATATAATAACATTATTATTATAATAAAATTTATGAAAAATATAAAATATTTTCAGTTAATGCTTTAACTGTTTAATTTGGTCCATTGATGATATTTAACTAATTTTTCTCAATGTTGAAATATTTTTTTAATTGAACTTACCATTTGTTTACTTCTAATTTTCATAATTAAACTTTGAAATTTCACTTTTTTCTAAAAATTTAAATTTATTTTTAAAAAATTTACAAAAACGTATAAATAAATTCAACAAAAGTTTGTGTTTTAATTAAATGTTGAACTTTTTTAATTTTGTACAATTAAAACTTTTCACACTAACGTCTTATATTTTTTTAATTGGATAATATTTCTTATTGAGTATATAGATGTTAACATGGCAACCTTTTACACGTGAGCAAATATGTATAATTTTTTTTAATTTTTTTAACCTATTAAAAAATGTCTTAAATTATTAAATAAATAAATATAGTTAATTAATGTAATACCTTAAATTAATTTTTAATATAATTTAAGATTTATTTATAAATATAATTTCTTAATTTTTTAACATTTTTAATTTTAATTTAGAGTAAAATTGATGGATGATTAAATTGAAAATAATTTTGAAAAAAATGTGTGAAAATTTGGGTTATTGGGATATTTTTGAAAGAAAAATCGGAAACCAAAGATCAAAATGTAATTTAGAGAATTTATGCCACGTGAGATGACCGGTCAGCAGCCCCGACGAATTAGGACGTGTCGCATGGCAGCGGATGCTGACGCGGTACCACGCAGGCGATCCACGTGTCCGCGATCGGACGGTCCAGATCCTTTTTCGCGCGCACGGACGGCCCAGATGCGTTCCTTTCCCAAACACGATCGGACAATCAAATTTAAATGTGATCAGACGGTCCAGATTAGATCGTGATGAACAGTCCAGATTAAATCGCGATGAACGATCCAGATTCACTCTCTATTTAATTGTAATCGGAAAGTCCAAATCAAACGCGATGGACGATCCAAATTAAATGCGAAATGATATAAATAACCCTCATACACACCAAACCCTAACCCTAGCCGCCAAACCCCCTCGTCGGAGAAGAAGACCTAGCCGCTGGAAAGGAGACCACTGCCACCCACTGCCGCGCCGGAGCCCTTTCCGACCACCAAAAGAGGTAAAAAAATTTATCCTTTACTCAGAATTCAATTTTAACACACCCATGACCAAATCAGAGTAAAAAGTCTGTCATTGGAGCACAATGGAGCCACTGTACCAGAATTTTAAAATTGGTCAAAATGAGCCCTGAGACTGATTTAGGGTTTGTTTGGGACATTTATCTTATAGCACGTTTTGATTCCCGAAGAAAAATTCAAGGAACCCGAGGACCTCAGTGGGCACAGTCAACAGGTTAGCTTTTTGGGCATCAAATTGAGTAAGAATCTCTCACCTTATTCTCTGTTATAGAATTGAAGTGTAATTAACAATAAATACGATATTTTGTACAATTTAAAAAATGTTCATGATTAATTACGGATTGCTAATGGAGTCAGAACCAAAAACTATTCTCTGTTGATTTCTGTTAATTGTTTTTACAGTTTAAATGCATGATAGTACCTTATTGATTTATTTTATATCTTTGAATGCATATATTGTTGTTTTATGTGTTTATGGTTGAATTGGAAAAATGGAAGTTAAAGGTAAACGAAAAACTTGTGTGATTAAGTGGTTTGATGAAACGACAGCCTTACTGGACATCCTTAGAGATGGTGGACGAACCGGGTACACCCTATCGTGAATGTATCTCATACCGAACGAGGTATGGAGACTTGGTAACTTGGAGCTCATATCGGATGAGGTATGAGGACGACCTACTTTACCCTTATACCGAACGAGAGATTGAGATTTAGTAAATTGGCGTTCATACTGGATGGGATATGGGGACGGCCCGTAATTGAAAATGTTAAAAGAAAAAGTTTACGCGTAGCGGGGACATCCCTATGAACCCCTATAAATATCAGCAGGCTGATGAAAAAAGAGGCAATTGTTGTTTGATGATTTGAATATGAAAGTATAATATGTGTTATATTACCAATTACATACGAAATCATGATATATATAATGTTATTATTTTCTATAGGTTGTTTTCTATAAATCTCATTATGATAAGTGGACGGTAAATGATTTTATTATTGATAAATGAATTTGTTTAATTTAGTGCTTCATTACTTATTTTTTTGATGTTTTCTACCAACCTTCATTCCTGTGTCGGTGATATAGTATGATATTCTTACTCGGTTAGTGTAGCTCATCCTTTATTTAACCATTTCAGATCAAGAGGACCAGGATTTAGAGTCCGATTCGCAAGAGGGTTGCAAGTAGAATGCTAGTTTTCTTTATTTTTCGTTCATTTCTTTATTTTTTGTATTTCTTTCAAAATGGTGAATTCCATAACACGAATTGGTACTTTAAGTTATTGTGTAAGTAATGTTAATCTTGAACATTTATTTCTTTTAGATATTTTCGGAGTCATTACAGTTGGTATCAGAGTCGCGTTCCTTGGATCAATTTCTTACAAAAAAACTCTTAGAAAACACTGAAAATAATGAATTGTCACCCAACCATTCCTTCTGAAATATAGGTACAAATAGATGAGGAGAGGAAGACCCCCACTAAACCGAGCATCCCGGAAGGGTTCGCTTAGAGAAGATGTTGATCGGTTTATTGAGATGGTGGAGAGACTCATTGCTGCCCAGTAAGCCCGTGAGGAAATGAAAGAGCTACCTGACGCTCCCCTGTTGCCAAAGGTTGAGCCACCCCTGTAGCGGGAGGCTCCCGAGCCACCCTGATATGATCTTGCACCACCATAGTATGATCTGGTGCCCTAGCCACTGCATCACCCAGCACCACCATAGTATAATCCGGTGCCTCCACTATATCATCAAGTACTACTGCAGGGCCATCCAGTCCATCCTCAACCCAGCCCAGTCCCTCGTCTACAGGACACAACTCCTTTCATGATGGACCCAAACTACATAGAAAAGTATAAAAAACTAAATTCTTCTACTTTTACAAGGGAATTCTAATTTGAAGAGGTCGAGTTCTGGTTACCTGAGACAGAGAAGGCCGTCAAGACCCTCGGGGTGATCCCCAAACAGAAGGTCATCCTTGCTACTTACATACTAGTGGGAGAAGCAGACCGCTGATGGCAACTCAAGCAGGCCGCCCTACCATTTCTAGTCACTTGGGAATAATTCCTAACGGTCTTTCATGCGAAGTACCTCCCAAAGCATCTCCGACATCTGAAGGAGATGGAGTTTGCACATTTATTTTAGGGAGATATGACTGTATCAGAATATACTTGCAAGTTCCTGGAGTTGTGTCGATATTCTTCTGAGAGCATGATGAACGAAGGCAGGAAGGATAGAAGGTTCGAGTGGGTTCTCCGTCATAAGATCAGATAGCAGTTGTTTGTGCTCGTGCTAATTACTTATTCGACTGTTCTGGCCAAGGCACAGTTAGTGGAGAGAAGCCTTCGCATCTTCTTTCAAGCAGCAGGGAACCTCAGGCCCTCAGCTCCATGCCACAGACCAGCACCTATTGCACCTGTTCAATATAACAGGAGACCCAGGCTGATGACTCAAGATCCCCCTCAGGTTCCAACAGCAGGACGCAGCAAAATCTGTCAGCATTGTGACAATGATCATGGGGACCAACCCTGTTATCGCCTAAACAACACATGCTGCATATGTGGTAGGGTCCAACATTATGCAATGGAGTGTGCCCAAGGAACCAGAACTAGGTCAGACCTCCTATCTATGACAGGGTTTACAATCTCACTCAGCAGGATGCAGAAGTCAACCCGAACGTGGTACAGAGTATGTACACTACATGTAACTATCTTGCTCATGTCTTGATCGATACTGGTACATCACATTCATTTGTTTTACATATTTTTTTGCATCAAAATTAGGTATATTACCTGAAAAACTTAATACTATGTTATTTGTGTCTACTCTTAGGAGTAGGACACTACTGGGAGAGGTTGTCTACAACATCTGTATCATAGATATAGCAAATAGAAAATTGAGTGAGGACCTAATAAAAATTGACACGGGGGACTTTAATGTAATTTTAGAAATGAACTAGCTAGCGATGTATCACGCCACTATAAATTATTTTAGCAAGAAGATTGTATTCAACCCTCCTAATGAGGAGTCATTTACAAATTAATAAAATCGTTTAACATTTGTTCTTTCATGGCAAATTTTCTTATTTTCAAGTACTTTAACCCAACAATTTTTTCTAACTAGGCAAAATCAAGAAAAAAATTTGTATTCAAGAGATTCCAGTAGTCCGATATTTTCTAGATGTGTTTTCGGATGAACTACTTGAACTGCCAGTGGACAGAGCAGTCAAATTCACCATAGACCTTCAACCAAGCACCCAGCCTATTTTAGTAGTTCCTTACTGCATGAGCCGTATTGAGATAGAGGAATTGAGAAAACATATCATAGAAGTGCAGGACAGTGGATTCATCCGACATAGTGTGTCCCCTTGGGGTGCCGGAGTCACATTTGCAAGAAATGAAAATAAGGCATTGATGTTATGTATTGATTACAGAGGTTTGAACAGAGTCACAATCAAGAACAAGTATTCCCTCCCCATGATCGATAACCTCTTTGATCAGTTGTAAGGTGCTCAAGTCTTCTCCAAGATAGACTTGCATCCAGGTTACTATCAGGTAAAAATCAGGACAGAATACATTCCCAAAACATCCTTTCGAACCAGGTATGGACATTATAAGTTCCTGGTCATGCCAACGCCCCAGCCATCTTTATGAATTTGATGAACATAGTTTTTAGACAATTCCTGCATTAGTTTATCATTATATTCATTGATAATATCTTGGTATATTTAAAGAGCAGAGAGGAACACGCTCACCATCTGACTCAGGTTTTGCAGGTTCTCAGCGAGAAGAAGTTGTATGCAAAGTTGAGTAAGTGTGGGTTTTGACTTGAGCAGATTACCTTCCTAGGACACTTCATATCAAAGGATAAAGTGTCAGTAAATTCCGAAAAAGTTGAAGTAGTGCTTGGATGGGAAATCTTGACATCGGTTAAGGAGATCCGTAACTTTTTAGGGATGGCATGGTTTTACCGTGGGTTTGTGGAAGAATTTTCTAGTTTAGCTGCTCCTTTGACTCGGCTCACAAAGAAAAATGTCAAGTTTGAGTGGGATGAGAACTGTGAAAGAAGTTTTTCAGAACTAAATAAGTGGCAGACTACTGCACCTGTGTTGGCCTTATCGAGCGGATCGGATGGATATATAGTTTACAGTTATGCCTGCTACTTAGGTTTGAGTTGTATTTTGATGCATCATGGTAATGTCATAGCCTATGGGTCCAGACAGTTGAAAAGTTATGAGAAAAACTATTCCACTTATAACTTAGAGTTTGCCGCAATCATCCACGCCTTGAAGACTTCACGCCATTATTTATATGGGGAGACCTTTCAGATCTATACCGATCACAATAGTTTGAAATATATATTCACTCAAAAGGATCTCAACATGCATCAGAGAAGGTAGATAGAACTTCTCAAGAACTATGATTGCGACATCTTGTATCACCCAGGTAAGGGCAACGTGGTAGTCGACGCACTCAACAGGAAAAGTACAGGTACATTAGCCCATTTGATGGTTTCAGAATGCAGGCAGATGGGGGTCGCACAATAAGTACAGCTTCAGGACCTGAAGAGAGTCACATGTTTGGGCCACCTGACTGTTTAACCTGAATTAAATAGAGAATAAGGTGAGCTCAGCCCGTCGATCTCACCGTAACAGCCCTAAAAAAAGATACAAAATAGAAAGTTAACTCAGAATTCCGAGTCTCTACCGATGGTTGCTCAGATTCCAGGACAGAGTGTGTGTTCTAAGTGACAGTGAGTTAAAAAGGAACATTATGACAAAGGCTCATAGCTTAAAGTTTGTCATGCATCCCGGAAGCACTAAGATATACTAAAGTATGAGATCTCGATTTTGGTAGAACGGGATGAAAAGAGATATAGCTGACTTTGTTTTTAAGTATTTTGTATGCTAGTAGGTCAAGGCAGAGCACCAATGCCTAAGTGGGCTATTTTAGCCATTACCAATTATGGAGTAGAAGTGGGAACATATCACCATAAATTTCGTGACAAGATTACCTAAGGCATGCTCAGGACATGATGTTATTTAGGTAATTATTGACTATCTTACTAAGTTTTCCCACTTCTTGGCCATCAGGATGACCGATCATTTGGACAAGTTGGTAAGAATATATATCCAAAAAATAGTCAGATTACATGGAGTGCCAGTAACAATAGTGTTTGACAGGGACCTCAGGTTCACTTGTCGATTTTAATCTAGTCTTCAGCTAGCTATGGGGACGAAACTATTTCTTAGTACTGCATTCCACCCTCAAACCGATGAGCAGTCAGAAAGGACAATCCGCACACTTGAGGATATGCTCTGAGATTGTGTTCTTGACTTCGGGGGCCATTGGGATGACCATTTATCCCTGATAGAATTCGCCTACAATAACAGCTACCAAGTAAGTATTGGCATGGCTCCGTATGAGGCATTGTATGACCACCCATGCAGATCGTTGATATATTGAAAATAAGTGGGCGATTGAAAATTGTTCGGTCTATATCTTGTAGATGAGACTACAACAAAAATAGCTAAGCTCAGGAAGAACATCCAAACGGCTCATATTAGACAGAACAGTTATGCGGACACCCGGAAAAAGGACTTGAAATTTGAAAAATGGGGATAAGGTGTTCCTTAAAGTCACTCATTTCAAGGAAATCAGTAGATTCGACAAGAGGAGAAAATTGAAATCTTATACAGAATTAGTACCGCTGCCTACAGATTGACACTGCCTCCAGAAATTTTCAGGGTCCATAATGTGTTTCATGTGTCCAGGCTACGCAAGTACAACCTGGACCCCTTTCACATCTTAGCTCACGAGACTTTTTCACTCTAGGAGGATCTATCATACGAAGAAGTACCGGTCGACATTGTGGACCGAAAGAGCAGATTGCTCTGCAACCGAAAAATTTTCTTTGTTAAGGTTCTATAGCAGTATCACACACCGAGATAGGGTACATGAGAGCTAGAATTAGACTTAAGAGCCAAATATTCTCAGCTGTTTGATTGAGAGTGAGAGAGACAAATTTGAGAGACTAAATTTCTTTTAAGGGAGAGAGAGTTGTAATACCTTAAATTAATGTTTAATATAATTTAAGATTTATTTATAAATATAATTTCTTAATTTTTTAATTTTTTAATTTTAATTTAGAGTAAAAATAAAGAAAAATTGATGGATGATTAAATTGAAAACAATTTAGGGAAAAAGAGGTGAAAATTTGGGTTCTGTGATATTTTTGAAAAAAAAATCGAAAACTGGGGGTCAAAATATGATTTAGAGAAGTTTTTCCATGTGGAATGGATGTTTGGTAATTTGACACTCATACCGGAAGGGATATGGGGACAGTTCGTAATTGAGAATGTTAAAGAAAAAAATTCACGCGTAGTGGGGACATCTCTATGAACCCCCATAGATACCAGCAGGCTGGTGAAAAAATGGACAATTGTTGTTTGATGATTTGAATATAAAAGTATAATATGTGCTATGTTATTAATTATATACGGAATCATAATATATATAATGTTATTGTTTTTTATAAATCTCACTACGGTAAATAGTTTTATTATTAATAAATGAATTTGCTTAATTTAGTGCTCTATTAGTTATTTTTTTGATATTTTCTACCAACATTTATTTATGTATCGATAATATAATGTGATATTTTTACTGGGTTAGTGTAGTTCATCCCTTATTTAACTATTTTAGATTAAGAGAACCAGAATCCAGAATCCAGAATCCGATTCGCAAGAAAGTTGCGAGTAGAATGTTAGTTTTCTTTATTTTCCGTTCATTTCCTTATTTATTTGTATTTATTTCAAAATGGTGAATTCGGTAATACTAATTGGTACTTTAAGTTATTGTGTAAGGAATGTAAACCTTGAACATTTATTTCGCTTTCGTACTTTAATTATCATTTATTTTCTTTGGATATTTCTGGGGTCGTTACAATTAACACTAATTATCTATTAAATAATTTAAAATTTATTACTATATTAAATAACTTAATTACTTTATTAAGCTGAATATTTCTTATTTGTCAAATTAACGTGTCACACTTGATATAATCAATGGCAACCATCTTCACTAATGACAAATTTTTTAAGTATCATGATAATTTATAATAATGATAGTTTATCAAACTTATAATAAATATAATATAATAGTAACTTTTGTGAGTGCTATGATAAATTTATTTTTTGAAGATTTTGGATGTATTTAGATAATTTTTCATTTAAGATTTATGTAAAAAAATTAAAATATTCGTGTTCAACATGTGTAAAAATATCTTATAATTTTATTTCTAATGTTTACAATTATTTTTAATGAATTTCATAATTTTAATAATTTTATTATTAACTTAAATAGAGTGAGAAATGATTGGTTAGGGGTAATTTTTATTTTTAACAAAATAAATATTTAATTTATAAAGTTGATTCAGTTTGTTATATATTATTTCTTATTAGAGTGAGTGATAATTATCTTATTTTATAAAATATTATAAATTTAAATTAGACTATATTTTTATATATTTTATTAAAATATTGTATTATAATGGTTGTATATATATTATTTAATTAATATAAAAAATTAAAAAAAAATTCAGGACTTAATTAAACGCAAACAAAATATGGAGGAACTTAATTGTGCAGATTTAGCTATCTCTTATTATTATTATTTTTAATTCTGTTATATCTTTGGGAAAGATGCTAAGATGCTTCAGAACTACTTTGCCTTTATGATTTTATATGAATTTTGACCGTTAGATTAAATTAAAAATTAAGAGTAATAAAATAAATAAATAAATAATTTATTTATTTATTATCTGTTACAGTCTCAGAGGGCATTTTGCCCGGTCTTTACCAATAAACGCGAACTCCCGCGATTGCCCGGAATCCATATTCGTTTTTCTCGAGAAAACCAAGACTGTAGAATGATGCAGCCGTGTTGAAATTCTTCGCTGCGATAGGACGATGAGGTCGAGCGATTGTAGTCCCCTATTCAATTCTAGATGGAACTAGAAAGAGACTGTATTATTTCGACAGAACCAAAACATTCCGATCAAGAGAATGTCAAAGTGATCGAATGGGAAGACTTCGAACAGGAGCTTGCGCGGCTATGGAGTCTGTCTTCCGCGCTCAAAGAAGCTAAGGAAAAGAAACAAAGTCTTCAAAAGACGCTCGAGCCTCGTATTCAGGTAGCGTTTGTTTTGTTTCAATGTCAAGATTTTCTAGATGTGCGTGTCTCTACTGGAATTTTGGCTCTTTTCTTTAGCTGATTAGCATTATAAGGGAGAAAAACGAAAAGTTTTGGGAATTTGACTAAATTAGGTTGCCTATGTGATGTCTGCTGCTCAGAAATGGGAGGAATATGAGACTTCGAATCATATAGTTTAAGGAATTGGGAGTAAAATCAATCTGAACCTTATCTTTAACTCGGGAATGTGGTCAGTCAAGTGCAGAATTCTTCTAACGTAAGTAAAAAGAGTGAATATCTTTCCAAAAAAGAGTTTGATTACAATTTTTAATTTGGTGGAGCCAACTTTGCCAGGAACTCAAATATCGGAATAATGAAATATAGAATCAGAATTCTTTTTTGCTGATTTTATATTCTTGTAGATGTGATCAAGGCTTTACTTAACTGCAAGTCAGATTCTGGAGCATTATTATTATTTTTTTAAAAAAAAGAAGTTAGGTTGTTGAGCTCTGAAGTCTAGGTAATTAATCTAGGATGGGCTATGGGTAGATGGAATTAGTTTCTGTCAATCAAGAGTTGAAAATGAAAATAGAATGTAAACTAGCTGCCAAATTTTAAGATGGTTAAGAGAGTCCCTTGCGGGATTTCTTCGGGATAGAATTGAGGAAGGTGTTATGAATAGCATAAAGGCAGATTAGCTGTATGATGAGACAAACATGATATGGCAAGACATGGAATCCTTTGTAAGGAAGGAGCAAAATCCCCGTTGATTGTGAGATTAGTTGTTTGGTTGTTTGTCAATTTTATGTCTAGAAATAAATTATTAGTTTAAAATGTATCTCTATACTGATTGTTCACTTTTCCTAAAGGACCTAAAGCATGGATGGATCCTTTTCTAAAATCCTCCTAGAATTTATTCTGATAATGTAGGTATAAACTAGGTTTAAAATAATGCAGAAAGTTATGAATAGAAGGCTAAGTTCTATATGTGAATAGAATTTACTGAACTTTACAGGGCTTTTTGTTATACTTAAAAATCACAAATTCGAACTTGAATGTAGTTTTCGTTACTTTGAAGGAGTATTATGGATTAAAAATGATCTATTTATAATGATTGATCTAATGAGATCAAAAACTTAACTCTTTCAGCAAGGTCATTACATTTTGTAGTCGAAAGAAATATTCTGGGGCTGTTAGGTTCTTTTAGTTGGATGAGTCACAATGGATTAAAACTTGATCTAGTCTTTATTATTTCAAAAAAAAAAGTTGTAATCATGATTATTTTTACTCTATTTTCTGTTATGCTCTATTCATAGGCTGAGTAATGAATTTTAAAATGAAATTTTCGTGGCTTTTGTTGCTTCCATCAACAAGAAGTTATTTTTTCGATGTGGGGGCTTTGCTAGGTCTGAGATTAATAACTTTTTTTGAAAAAAATTAAACATTAACGTTATAGTTCTAGACAAAATCTTTTTTTTCCCAAATGGGTTTTGTGCTGTTTGAGTGATGGATTTCGATGTTTGAGGAATTTTTATCTTTGATACTAACTGATGTAGGATAAATGAGGGATAATTTGATTGAGGGATTTGAGCATAAACCTAGATCCCACAATTAAATTTTTAGCTGTAACACCTAAGAATTCTTAGGACTCGATGGTTGAATTGTATCACACACTAGACGGAGTGAGAGAAATTATCAAATGACTTTGTTGAGAATTGAACTTCTCTCAAATTTGAGATTACATAAATATTTAAAGTGCTTCCTAAGTAATCTTTTTCAAATAAGATTATTCTCATAATAACAATACTAATGAAGTCAAGACAACTAGTCTGAAGTCTACAAAAATCCCTAGTTATCCAAAGAGTTTTTGATATAAAGAGAGGTGGAGCACCGGTACTCGGCCGCCGGCAAATGGTCACCGTCTTGGCTCAAAGATTGCCATACCACCCCTTTCTCTTCTCTATTGGTTCTCTTTAGATGTGATACATATCATCATTTAAACCTTATTATGTTTTTGTTTCAAGCTCTAACTCTATTGAATCAAATATTGTAATGGAATTATTATATATCTAATATTGATTGCTAACCAAAGGTCTTAGCAAAAGAAACAAATTCTTTAAACTCATCCCCCTCACGGTATTTTGGGTCATTTGGAAGGAAAGAAACAAACGTGCTTTTGATGGAAAAGAATTAAACTTCAACACTTTAAAAAACAATTGGTTTCACCATTTTGGCTCTACCATACTTGAGCATGATATTAGTAGTAATGTTCATTTTGATTCTATTGTAGATATACTGATCGATATGTAAAATTATACATGGGCGGTGCCCCCTTGACACTTATCATCAATACATTTCTATACTTTTCTTTTAAAAAACAAAATTTGATTGCTAAGCAAAGATCATAATTTAGTTGCAATTTTAATGTAATTATATTCATATGTAATTTTAAATTCTAGCTCTAATTCATATATTGACCCAAAAGTGCTGTGATACTTTTGATCTAAACTGATAAAAAAAAATCAGGTACTGAATTCACACAAAAAGAAATCACAAATAGTGAAAGTGAGACAGCCAAACCACAAAGTATAAAATTGCAAATTGCCGTAATTTTTGTGTATATATAAGTCACCTCCTCTGCCCTCTTGATCCATAACCATGGTTCAAATTCTCAAGATCTTGTAGCACATATCAATGAAGTCCTATTAATTAGTATTAAATAGAAGAAATAAATTATAAGCACTAATACAATTAGATATGCTCTTCATAAAACAAATTAGGATTTGCGATGCTAGGTGAGAGGAACATGAGATCCTTTTCTATCAATAGAAATGAAGTGGAATTCATAGTAGTTCGAATGGTATAATCGACCGTTTCTAACATTGGCAAACGAATCAAAGCAAATTGATTATAGTTCAATTACTGATGATTATAAGTGGAAAGTCATATTCTTCAGTCATTGATAAACAATTTGTAGGATAATACTCAATGCAATTAGCATAAAATATGCCTACTTGGAGTAGTAGGAATTGGAAATCTCTCCTTTAAGGATTACTTTGCAATTATTATTTTTTAAATAAAAAAAATATTTGATATTGAAATCTGTCAGATAATCGAGTGACTACCCCAAGTCAGGATCAAATATAACTGAGAACAATTCTCTACAGCATCTACGGTTTAGCAACCGTTCTTACCATTAATCATGTTTTGGTCACACGGCTACGATTCCTCCACCAGACTTGGAATTGTTTCTCCTTAGAACTCAAGGATACAGAAGTATGAACCTATAGAATAGATCTTGTTCAAGTAAGATCGTAGAGAGTAGGCAATTACTAAAACTTTGTTGTTATTTTCAAATTAAGAACAATTTAAAAAAAGGGTAAAAGTTGACTAGGATGTAATAGAATTAAACAAAATGAACCATTCTACAAGAAGAATTAAACTAGATGATCATTAAGGTCTTGGGATTATGAGATGCTTCCTTTCCTCTGGAAGTACTATCCTTCTTCTGGAAGTACTATCCTTCTTCTGGAAGTACTATCCTTCTTCTGGAAGTACTATCCTTCTTCTGCTCTCTCCTCTATCCTTGCCCTTCTTTTTCTTTTTCTCTTTTATTACTATTCGCAAGGTTCTGCCCATGCAAAAGGGTATATAGACAGTCTAGTCACAGAAGTATTTTTGGGGATAGCAGTCTTCTGCCTTTGTCTGTTGATCATGGAAAAAACAGATTCCTCAACCAAAATTTTTAATTATTTGGAAGGATTATTTAGCTTCTTTAGACGGCCTCAAATTCCTTTTACTCCAAACAGTCCATGCATTCTTCTTAGTCTTGCAGAAAACAGAGGATTAGTATTTATGTTGCATATTGTGCTAACTAACTCATTTTTTTTAAGTAGTTCACTTTATTGCAATTAAATCATAATAAACTGTAATCGCCGAAATCGGCTCCACTGATCACAGGAACTCAGATCCATAGGTTCCTATCAGCAAGCGAAACATGATATCGTTCTTGGTCCAATCATTTGTGCTAATTAACTCATATAATCTCATAATTTGAAGGGGTCTACTATCTCAAAGACTTTTTGAAAATACAATATACTTTTGTCTTCCATTATGTTTTTTTAGGGAACTGAAAAGTTTAGTAGATCCACGTCGTGATTGATGGCATAATAAACCGTTATTTGTTTCCTTTCATATGCAGTTTTGTCATGGGCAACTGCTAAACACAGTTAGCGATTTGATTTTCTATATATGCAATATCCTTGTGGCTTCTTCTTTGGATTTCTTGAGCTTTAACTGATTGGCCCGCGGATTAGCGGGCGGCAACATGTTGGGCAGGTCAAAGCTGAGTCATTGAGTCGGTCAAATGAGCTAGAAGAAATGTATCAGAAGCTAGAGGCTAGAAAGTTGGTGATGGGAAACATGTCAATGCGTTGCAAGGTCGCTGTAGAGGATGCTAAAAAGAAAGAGGAAAGTCTTGGTATTGAAGTTAGATCTCTACTGGTAGCCGGTACAGCTCTTTCTATGGCGAGGATGCAATTGCAGGTAATCTTTATTAGTAAATTCTGGATATTAAACACTCCATAGATATTTTTAAGAGAGTTGTGTGTCTAGAGGAAAAAAAGTTAAAACTACTAGAAAAGCGGAAAACTTAACAATAGTAACAATGATTTTTTTCTTTTTAGTATATTCTGCTTCATTGAATTGGATATAAGGTCACTCAAAATAAGCTGTATATGCCAATTAAAATGCTAAAAGAAAGTTGATGTATGGTAAGTTCTATGAAAAGAACTGTGACCGTGCTAAGATGTTTTACAAGAAGGGAAAGTGGAATATTGACTTTATTCCTGGATTTGCAGTACGAATTAGCGTAGGCCTAATTTATTATTTTCTGAACAGGTGATAACATAATTCCATAGTTTGATATCGTTCTATACGTCCTTGCTTTGTTTTATAGAAAAGGAATAATTATCATTGAGAACAAAAAGATACAAATAAAAAGAGATTTGGGGTTTTCCAAAAAAAATAGAAAGCAAAAGAAAGAGAAAAGAGAAGGAATATCTATTACTCATAATGTTAGGGGGTTTCTGAACACATGCCTTAACAAAAATTTCATCTTGCTTTTGATTTAGGAATCAAATAGCTTACTGGCTGGGGAAAGAGGTTATGTTCGCCTTAAGAATGTGCAGAGGAAGCTATTTGTGAGGCAACAATATATGATATCACAAGTTTCATTACTTTATCCTCTGAAGATCTTGGTTGGATCTGCACAAGAGCAAGAACTTGAATCAGTTCCGGGTTTTAGTAGATTGGGTAATGACAATTGTCTAACTTTAATTGTACATACTTCTCCCTTCAGTATTTTGTTTTAAATTGCCTTTATGCTGTGTTGTGTTTAACAATCTTTCCATAGGCTGGGCATATGCTTGCCACTATTTCTTTAGTGACGTCCTTCTGATTTTAATTTGATGACATGTACCCTAATTTCTTGGAATAAGTTGAATTGCATTTCGGTTCTTTAAAGCTTGGTGTAGGTAAGACATTCTAGATTTAATTCAGATCTCTGCAGCTAACTAGGGATGAAAACAACTTAATAAGTATTTGCTAGTTTTTTGGTTCGCCAAATATCTGTCAATAGTATTTTTATGGTTTTTGGTAGATCCTTTCATGGTGTCACAGTTCTGCTTCACTAGCAATGTAACTATATGTGGCTGCTGCTTTGTCCTCTGTATCTTAGTTAAAACTGAGGAATCCATCTTCAATCTAACTTTTATTTGGTTCTAACAGGAAATTCCATGGGATCTAAATCTGTTAATCAAGGATCGTTGACAATCTTAGGTTTGCATTTGACTGTGCCTCCTTTTACAAAGATGAGTTTTTTCACTGATAAGAAGGAGGTTCAGAGGTCTTCAACAGCCCTGGGTTATGTTGCCCATGTGTGTTCCTATCATATTTCCTAATCTAAATTGCAAATTTTGTGCATTTGGAAGTACATAGTTGCTTAAGGCATCATGGGGCATCTTCTGTTGGCCCATCTGTTACTGAGACCTTGTTGCATCTGTTCGCATCACAAATTTATGTGAATATAATCTTAGGGAAATTTTGTGTTAAGGAATGTCAAATAACATAATCTAGAGAAATTACATTTTGACTCGTGTTGATCCATTTTAAAATAAAATTCCATGCTTTATTTTGTAACAGTTCATTACATTGAGGTTTCATAATCAGACAATAAAATAGTTTTGTTACTTTAATGTCTATGGAAGTCTTGTATGCTTTAAACACATTATTTGTGAATATCTTTTCTAAAGAGTGTCGTTTTCGTTCGTTTTGACAAATGATTACTTCTATAACATATGTTGAAGATAAAATTCCAAAAATTACATTCAAACTGCATTAAATTGTTGGTGTTTGTAAAGAAATCTTCAAAAATAAATATTTTTAAAGCTATATGAAATTTATATTGATCATGAAAATAGCAATTTATCTATTTTGTCTATGAATGAAATCTCAAGGTAGTAATCTTTTGCAAGACAAACCACACGGTTTTATTTGAAAGAGACTAGATTACAAGGAGTGAAACTGTAATTTTTCCTGTATTCTGTAACTACTTTCTGCTATAAGAACTCGTAATTGTTTTACTTATTTATTTATTCATTTTTATAATCAACTGGAATTCAAGAAGCTGATTTGCTAATAGCATTTTCTGCATTTGGTGTTGGAAAAAACAAAATTGTAAAGAATCTTAGATTTCCTTTCTTTTTCTCCTTGTAGGCTGTTTTATTGATATCTTCCTATTTGAAAGTTCCTTTGAGGTATCCGCTGCGGTTTGGGGGTTCACGCTCATATATTAATGATTTTGCACCTTCAATAGAGCCTATGTCATCAGACTTGTTGTCGGATATAACCGTTTCTGGAAATGTGAAACCTGTAGAATTTCCTCTGTTTCTGGAAGGTCAGGACACAACAAGAGCAGCTTATGCTGTATTTTTGTTAAACAAGGTGCGTGTTTGATGAATTTGTATCATTGCTTTGAATCTCAAATGCTGTTATATTATCGGCTTGGGTATTGGAAAGTTGGTTTCTTATCCTCTCAAGGCATTTTTGTCTCCAAGTAGTTTTCTTTCCCTTGTTAAGGAAAAAAATTGTCATCTTTTTTCTGTCTAGATTTTAATCTTGATATCACTTGTTGGGATTGTTTTCAGGTTCTTTCATCCCTATTATTCTTTATTATTGACTTATTCTCACTCTTCGGGTTTTTTTTCATCAAAGAATCATGTAGTAAGATATAAGGTTCAGATTGGTGCTAGGAATGTTAGGTTTATCCCTTCGTATGAATTTCATCATGCACTGAAGTCACTGACAGAGGCTTCTACTTGAGCAACTAGTGTACCTTGTATATGAAAATTTTATGTGGGCTTCTCTCTCTCTCTCGGCCAGCATGTGGAAGTAGTATTTCTTGTTTAAGTTGAAGAATGAAGAAATCTTGGGGGAAAGAACTGGGAGCCTTATTCCCCTTAATGAATTTGTTGGCCTTTTCAAAAAATAAATAGATAAATAAATAACAAAAAATCCTAAATATTAGCCGAATACATATTTGATGCTGATAATTTTTTGAACTTCTGTAACCTGAAATGCCGAGATGAATGTCATTCTTATTACTATTTCTTGGGTGAGTACCTAACTTGTTCTCTTGGCTGGGCCTTATGCGGAGATATGAAATTTTAGCTGCTAATTAACCTGGTTGCAATTTGTGCATGCCTTGTTGAATTATCATAAATTCTTTTCCATGTTTGCAGGACTTGGAGCAACTCCTGAATTTCATTGGCGTTAATAGCTTAGGACCTCGGCATGTATTGGCAAATCTGAAGGAGCTTATCAGAACGATCCAGTCTCCAGAGTATATAGATACAGTTTGATATACAAGACGACTGTAATGTGACCTTTTTGTAAATGAATTTTCACATGGGTGCAAATTTTTTTAGAAAGGCACCAGTTTACATGAAGCTTTCTTTGTCCACTGTTGTATTCAATTGAATGAAAAATCAAGTGATATTTGGTGAATATGGAGATTAGGATAAGGAACTCCTGCTTTTAGTACTCCAGTTTTAATTGCAGCCAATATTTCAATTTTAAATCTGGAGCAAAATATACATCAGTAATTATCAAGTGATTTGTATAAAATTATTATGTATACACATAACAGTAATGCTTAAATTTTAAGTAAAAACTAAAAACATTCCATGGAAAAATATTTTAATTTTGGGTGATTAGACATACAACTTAGTGGTTAGTTTTGACTAATATTTAACTGCACACAAAATTTCATTCTTTTATGTTTTTTAAAATTAGACTCATAAAAATTAAATTATATTTTTATATTTAAAAATTTAAATATTATTTTAAAATATTTAAATCGGTATTTTTATTATATTTTAATAAATTTAATTTTTGAATTTTCAAAAAATTTTGTTTCACCCTTTAACTATTAAATTATATTAATATCAATAGTAAAAATATAACCTGAATCCAAAAGTAAATATATATCATAATTATAATTGAGTAATTGTACATATTAAATTTTATTAATATAATAATATGTAAAAAAATATTTTAATTATGTAAAAGTTCAAGGATAATTTTGAAAATATGAAAATTTAATTAACATTTTATTTTTTTAATTACTTTCTTTAATAATAATAATTACAATAAATAAAGACCCTAATCCTAAGAAGGCGGGTGGGAAGACAAAGCGAATAGCAAGAAAAGACAAGAAAAAAGGAAGAGTTTATTTTTAATTTTAACAA
>NW_019014261.1:20658-32687 GCF_000150535.2 Carica papaya | reverse complement strand
AAGGTAAGAGATAGGTGGTAACATATATAATTATTTCTAACGTGTCTTCTATGAAAATTTACGGTTTTTAGGCTTTTTTTTATTGGGATAATCTCAATCTCATCTTTGATGGCACGTAGACTTGATGCATATATAGCTATAGCTTTCGAGTAGACTTTTTTTATTCGGATAATCTTAGTTTTTATCTTTGATGGTACGTAGACTTGATGCATATATAGTTATAGCTTTTGAGTAGGCTTAAGTGAACATTAGATTAATTGATTGAGTCATTTTTATTTTTTAAGAACAATCGATTTAATCTATTATTTAAGATGATATCAGTACAAGATTTTAAATATCTAAATTCAAATAATTATATTTATTTTTATCAAAATTGTAGGATTTGATAGATTTATATTTGATTAATACTTTTCAACAGGGTAGATTCATGCATGAAGAATTATGTTAAAGTATAAATTAATTTACTGAATTATTTTCTATCAACTTAAACTTTTTGAATAATTGATTCAAATTATTTAAGAAGATTAACATATATATGTGTATATACTATGGATGTAAGCTTTATTGAGTCCAAAATCTAATTAATATATAGTATGTAAATGCTTCTTCCTTCTTTAAGTCCTTTTTTCTTTCTCTAAATTTTTTCAATTAGGGACTTAGAGTCCTAAAATGAATAATTTGTACCTTTTTTCAAATACTATAAATTTCGTATACCTTTTGATGATTGTTATTGATGATCAACTAAAAATTTATAAAACCTATATTGGTTTTATAGTTGAGAGATAATATTATTAATAAGATTATTTTTAACAACAAAGGTTATAATGGCGAGTGAGGAAGTTAGGATAACTGCTAGCCAAAGGGTGGTTAAAAAATCGAAGAGCTTGGTGGATGATACCAAGCTGGGTAACTGGACAACTTATCATGGAAAAAAAATGTTTACGAGGAACAAAGAAAGCTAGAAGGAATAAAAAAAAGAACTTCAAAAACCATGAAAAATAGAGAGAATCAATGTTCTCGGTTTATGTAGGCAATCTTGATTAGAACATCGAGCCTTGACATTTAGAAAAATATTTCTCCAACTTGAAATCAGTAGGAGATATTTTCATATAAAGAAAAATGGTGAAAGCAGGAGGACAAACCTTTGGCTTTGTGAGGTTATAAATATTTCTCCAACTTTTTGCCCTCTTCTCTAATTTATTTTATACTAAGTACAAGGGTTATAAATTGTGTAAAAATAACATTCTCATAGAAAAAACCCTAAAGCACACAGAAGAATAAATTAAGAATCGTCTCTATTTTGATGAGAAGTAGTCAAACAAAAGCTTATACGCTTATTTACATCTATATATGAAACTACAAACCTTAAGTTATTGATTGATTTATATATACATATATATGTCTTTTTTTTTTTCATAGTAATAACTATTGAAATACTGGTTAATTTATTAGATATTAAGTTTATAAATTATTTATTTTCTGTTTTTGATACTAAACAAGAGACTTGCATAGTTAGAAATATTTATATAGCTATATACGACATATTAGATATAATTGTAGCTACTTTGTAGCTTTATCACTTTTAATTTTGCAGGATAAACTTGTTGATGATCAATCTAAACTAAATTAAGTAAATTTTTTATTCTCTTTATAGTAAGTCAGAAAAATAAATGATTATTGAGTTTTATATAATGAATCAGGTTATACACTACTAATGTATTGAGTTTCAAAATTTTTAAGGGTTAGAAGTTTTAGTCTGAAAAATTGTTGGGCTATTAGCCCTTCGGATTTAGAACCTCCTTGCATGTGATGATTAAAGAAACTACAAATGACTTTTTTTATATAAATTTTTGATAGTTCATTTCTACATCGAAAATACATAAAATTATTAAAATTTATATAATGATTCAAGTTATGCGGTATTAATAAATTTGAGTCTAAATTTTTGAGAGTCCAAGTTTTGGGAATGAAAGGTTATTGAGATAGTATTCCTTTAACTTGGAAGTTTGCCAAATTCGTACTTTAGCCTTTATGGTAGTATATGAATATATATATATATATATATGTATTGACTTGAATGGACTTAATGAAGTAGGTGTGGATTAACAAATTCCAACATGTTCGCATTAATTTCAACTGGTTATGCATCCTGTTTACAGAATCCTTATTGATTTTATAAATTGGGCAAGATGATTTTATGCAACACTAAAAAGAGTAGGCCGGGCCGGAAATTAAAACATGGTTGTCATGGAGAGTGTTCATATGTATGTAAAGATATATATAGAGAGAGAGAGAGAGAGAAAAAGAAAAGCTCAGGCCCAACAAAAATCTTTTGTAGGTCTAAAAAATGCAACCTTTGTGGTTTTTTCACATTTCAAAGGAAAAAAAAAAAGGAAAGAAGAAATTTAAAAGAAGATACAGGGCCGCTGAGGTGTTTTTTTAAAAAAATTTTGATCAAGTATATCTAATGTTTGTTGTTATAATTTAGCATATATATATATATTTAATACATATATATATATATATATAATTCGGATAGAGTTAGGTTAGGTTTCACTAGAAAGTAAAATTCCCTAGAAAGTAAAAATCAGTCGGCTGGAAATTAAAATAAATTTAATGGACCAGCCCCAAACTTGAGCTGAATTGAGTTTTGTTTATCTAAAACCATTTCAGTCATTTAGATTCTTGGTTAATCAAATCTATAAAAGCTGACTTAAGTATTCAAATCTTTAAAAATCTGACCCAAGAAATTTATAATATATCTGAAATACTGACTTAAGAATATCTTGAATCAAGGAGACAAGCAAAACTTAATAAAATTTCTAGAACATAATTCCTGCAATTGCTCTTGTAACTAAAACTTATTAGTGCATGGTTCAATCTTTTTAATATAAAATTGATTAATTATATATATATATATACATATTCAATTTGGTACTAATTCACAGATATATGAATAGGGTATTAAAATTTTTTCGACAAAAATGGGAAAGTAATTTAATTTACAGTCTCCAAGCAGAAAAAGTTTGTAGATTTTTGTACTATGAGCACAGACCATGGTTTGTCCATACATGTGGCTAAGGTATTTCCACCCTTCCTCTTAGGCCAGGGCCACTGTCCTCTCTTCTTTGGTGCCATTACTTCTTTACACATGGGCAAAGCACAAACGAGGCCCCTCCCTTTCTCCTCTTTGGTGTCCCATTAATCTTTTACAGATGGGCAAAGCATTAACCACAAGTACTTCAAAATCTACTAGGACGGTCAAAAGAGAGATCAATTTATTTCATCTAGACCTGTTTCAATCATTAAAAAGCTTAAGTAGTGCGGGAGATAAAATCTTTAATAGTCTAAACACATACCCAGATAACCTTTTCTTTTAATCACACCACCTACTGAATTCCTGGCATGTTTTTGCATTGAAATAATGTTGTCCTCTCTCTCTCTCTCTCTCTCTCTATATATATATATATATATATAGACGCCGATATCAAGAGGGTTTTTGTTTTCCAGTCCTCCTCTTTTCCTTCTGGTGGGACTAAGGATGAAGAGACACTGCATGTCTTTGCTTGGCTGTGCAGATGGAATGTGTCCAAGCATAGATTTGAACGTTTTATGTGAAACCCATTAATGATTAAATGTACATAAATAGGGTTTTGTCGAATGTACTTACAATGCAATTAGAAATATGGGTCCTTCTTTCTTTCTCTCTCTGTACGTTCCTGCAGAGAAAGTACCCATCTCACATATGGTTACAGCTTTGGAAATCATGAGCCGAAAAACGTTTTCAAGAAGAAAAAAATTTCCAGGACAATACTTATTATTGTACGGCGGTTTGATGCTTTAGGTTCAAGTTGTATTTTAGGAATCCAATTTGGTTTGTACTATTTGCTTTGAAAAAGAAAATTAGAAACTTATAATTGTACTAGGATTGAGTCATTCTTTTATCAGTTTAACCTTTCAGATAATTGGTTCAATTAATTTCATTTTTATCAGTTTAATCTGTACATGATTCATCGTTTCAGCTTAATTAATTTATGTATAACGAAACATATTATAATTTATATAATTGATTGAGTTATTTCTTATTAGTTTAATAAATTTAATTTTAATTTAATGAATATTCACTTATCAACAAACGTAATAAAATATAAATAATTAATTGAATAATATTTTATCAGTTTATCTTTCAGTATAATCAATTCAATAAATTACTTACGGAAATTAACAAATAATAATCTAACCCCTAAAAATTAGAGTTGCGTGATTAAAGACTAAATCCCTGAAATAAACGAAAAAGAATTTCTGCTCTAAGTGAAAAAATTAATCTATTAATTCTTTTGGGTGGCGGCATATGATAAATATATGCAAGCATGTCATCTTTATCATTACAACTTTGATATTCTCTTTCTTTCAACGTTGCAGGTTTAGGTTTGAGGTTTTTCCGCCCAAGCCTTCCATCCCTTCTTAATTTCTTTCTTTCAAACTCTGCCTATATTATAAACTGATTGACTGAATCTATTAACTTGAAGATTCATGAATAACATTTCAAGTTTATCACAATCACAAGAGTATATATTCTCTTAGCTTTTACTTTTAACTCATATATTCTCATGCATCTATAATATATAAATATACATATATGTATTTGCATGCTTCACGTTTATAACTTTCATGCAGTGGCGGCTGCCCGGACCTGTATAAAAAGCCACCACCACAAACACCCGAAACCACAAGCATTTGGAGATTAAGTATAAGCACTTATGGCTCTTAATCCTGTGTATTTTGTGTTGAAACTGCTAGTCCTGGTAAGCTTCTTGGCTCTCACTGAGCAAAGAAAGCTATCTGATCGAAGCTATAATAACTTGCAGCTTCCTAGGTCGCCATGGTCAAGATGTAACGATCCAGAAAATAACTTCAGGCGTGAATGTTTTCCCGACGATTTCATTTTTGGCACTGCCTCAGCGTCCTACCAGGTATAAATTTCTTTTTAGACTCAAAATCTATATATTGATCAATAATTAATATATAAATACCAATCATAATATAACATATTATAAATAGTGATGAGTAGAAGGTATATAAGTATATATAGCTAGAGCTAGCGTATATATATATATGTGTGCGTGTGTATAAATATATTACATCCTCTGGATATGTGATCAGCCGCATGCAACGACGTACATGAATATATTTTGCACATTCAATTAAATGCATAATATTCTTCCACTAATGATCAATGGAATTAAGTGGACTGACTCTTTTTCCCTTATTATACATAACTTTTTTTACAAATATTATATATGTGTACAAATGTGTATATAACACTCCGCGTACGTCCTGTGATTTCAGTATGAAGGGGCAGTACTGGAAGGTGGCAGAAATTCGAGTATTTGGGACTATTTTTCACACAAATATCCAGGTTTGATCTCTCTATCATCTCAGTCTCATACATATGTCAGTAACATTAATATTAAATAACAAAACTATTTCAACATTTAAAAAGAATTAATGAATTATATATCTTTTTAACCTTGCAGAAAGAACCAACTGCGGTAATGGAGATATAGCACTTGATTTTTATCACCGTTATAAGGTATATACATATATATGTGTGTGGTTTCTTTGATATGATATTTGATTTGCAATTTCCATCTCTAAGTACATTTAAGTTTAAGATAATTCCAAAAATATGCAGGAAGATATCCAATTAATGAAGGATTTAAACATGAATGGCTTTCGATTCTCAATCTCGTGGTCTAGAATATTACCCGGTAAGCATAGTTAACTACAACTATTTCCGAGGCGATAGTGCAAATAATAGTCATCCCAATTTGAACTCATAATTACTTGTTATTCTTTTTCTTTTTCTGAATTTATATATGTACATATATTTAGGTGGAAAATTAAGCAAAGGAGTAAATAGAGAAGGAGTTCAATTCTACAAGGACCTCATTAATGACCTCATAGAAAACGGTGAGAATTCCAAGTTCTCGATCCCAAAATTTTAAATTATAATTTGATATATATTGATATCTTTAATTTGAAGTATGTATGTGAACACAATATGCAGGACTTTCCCCTATGGCCACTATCTTTCATTGGGATCTTCCCCTGGTTCTCGAGGAGGAGTATAAAGGTTTTTTAAATCGTAGTATTGTGTAAGTTTAAATTATTATTAAATTTCAATTCAATTTACTAAACAACTAAATGATTGATATATCTATTTCTACATAAGATATTGTAAATTCGAATCAAATTTATTTTTATGTATCATTATTTAGAGGTTATGTTTTGTTGTATTTTGATTAATGTCTATATATGTCCTAATTATTTAATGCATAAATTTTTATTAAAAAAAATTTAATTCTCGGGGGAAGAAAATAGTTCTTTTTTTTATTAAGTGTTTACTAAACCTAAATAAATATTTTAGTTAATAATGTGTTTATATCGTTTTTAGCTTTCGTGATAGTTCAACATACTTTTTGGTATCAATATAAGCTACAAAACAAAAGTATTTTGTGTCAAATCTAATGAGTGATATATATTAATTAAGTGATTTGCCATGAATATATAGGAAAGATTTTCGAGATTTTGCACGTGTTTGCTTCTACGAATTTGGTGACAAGGTAAAGCTATGGTCCACTTTCAACGAGCCATGGGTTTATAGTGTTGCTGGCTATGATAGAGGGATTAAAGCTCCTGGGCGATGCTCAAAATGGAAGAATAGTGCCTGCCAAGAAGGAGATTCGGGAACAGAGCCTTATATTGTCACTCATAATCTACTTCTCGCCCATGCCGCTGCCGTAAAAGAGTTCAGAAATTGTAAAAAGGTATGCGGAATTGTAAAAAATCTAGAAGCAATTTAAGAAAAAAAATGAAAGAATTAAGCAAAATAATTTGGAATTAAGCTTATATAATTACTTATCAACTTATATAAATGTGTATAAAAAAGCATTTTTAGCTAATATTTGTATTTAATTATTATAATCGTAATAATAGTTTATGAAATTGGATAGTGTCAAGATGGCAAGATAGGAATAGTGCTTTCCCCACCTTGGTTTGAACCTCATTCTGAAGATTCAATTGAAGATCAGGAAGCAGTTGTAAGGACCCTTGATTTTTTGGTGGGCTGGTAAGAGATTCTAGAACAAGTATGATATATATTGTTTAGGTAAATCTTTATAAGAAATGTTTTTGAATAATCAAAAAATTTATTTTTTTGTAGGCATCTTAGTCCTCTAACATTCGGCGATTATCCAGAAAGCATGAAAAATTTCGTTGGGGATCGATTGCCTAGTTTCACCCAAAAGGAGTCAAAAAATCTAAAAAAATATTCTTACGATTACGTTGGAATAAATTATTACGGTTCTTTCTATGCTAAAAATGTTCCTTGTATTGATCTTGAAAAGGCTAGTTACATGACAGATCAACATGTCGATTGGATAAGTGAGTTTAGAGTACAACTTGATGAATTTTAATTATAAGTGATTTAATAATATTTTATGATTTATTTTATTAGTATGTTGGTGTAATGTACTGATATAAGTTGAGTATTATGCTAATGAATCATGACATTTTTTTTCCAGATAAAAATAACATCTTATAGTGGTTAAGTTATTTTATTTGAGATAACCACAATAAATAAAACCTAGTCTAGCCTGTTTGAATTAAAAAAAAAAAATATTATGGCGTTGGCCATTGCCATCTTTTCCCCAACAAAGTACTTATGTTAATATTTGTTATTTTTTATAATTTTTTTTTACTTTCAGAGGAACGAGATGACATCCTTATTGGTAAACAGGTATGAGTTAAAAAACCTCCATGATTATTGAATTAATATACATAAAATTAAAAAAATTCAAGTCCTAAAACTTGTTAACATATTTAATTTATCCGTGCTAATATAATTTGCGTAACGATTTCTATATTTTTCAGAGCGGCTCCGACAATATTCTATCATATCCTATCGGCATAAGGAAGATTGTGAATTATATCAAGCATAATTATAACAATCCAAGTATTTATATTACAGAAAATGGTAAGTGATATTTTGATGAGTTATTATAATATCATTGTTGTTTGAATTATTCGATCCATAAAAAAATTTGAATATTGTTTACAATTTTTCTTTATGTAAAATCATTTTTAGGATGGAGCGATAAAAATAATGATTCAAAAACTTTGGAAGAAAACCTTAATGATGTCGATAGGTTGGAATACCATCAGCTGCATCTTCAAAGTCTTTCAAAAGCTATTTCGTAAGTCACATTCTTCTCATCAACTGATTAATCTAGTTTCTCCTTCAGTAGTTAATATTTTCATAAAATTTAATTTGAACTTTATTTAATTGTATCTATTAAGACTTGAACCAATAAATTTTACTATGGTTAAAATAAAGTTATTATTTGGGTATTAATAATTTTGTCACAAATTTAGGGAAGATGGAGTGGATGTCAAGGGCTATTTTGCATGGTCGTTGTTGGACAACTACGAATGGAATATTGGATACAAAGTTAGATTTGGTTTAGTTTATGTTGATTATCATCACAACTTGACAAGACACCCAAAGGATTCGGCTCTATGGTTTAAGGAATTTCTTTTTCTCAATTCGGTACTTGACGACGAAGAGTTAGTCGCCCGTGACAAATAATACTCACTTGACATAAACTGGTTGCAGTGATGTTCCGATTTTAGTATTGGCATACCCGAGTAGCATTAATGAATAACAACCGGGTTATATATGTTCCTCCGCTGAACATACAATGTAAAATAAAAGAATATATATGTGAACTATGGATTTAAATCGATATTTTTCTTGACCAATTCATTATAGTCCTTGTGTCTGAGTAGTGTTTACTTTCCAAGAAAATTTACAAGGGAAATTTCATTAATGAATTATATTATGGATCACTCAAACAAAAAATATCAGAAGTTTTTCCAAAGAAAAAATATGTGATGGTAAAGGATAACTAAAGGGAATTTTTGTTTCAAAATCCACCACAATGTGGTTGATAAGTGAAAAACAATAAGACGTAACTTTGAGAAAGAGAGGCATTTTCTTGAAACAAACACAGGAAATAACTTATTGATAAGGATTATTGAATTTATATAAGTTCGAAAACTTCCAAAATTCACACCAACTAATACATTCCTGGCATATTTTTGTAGTGAAATGTGTTTTATTCTCTATATATATCTATGCACACACACCCAGAAGTATTATCTTCAAGAGGGTTTCCATTTTGCAGTCTTTTTTTCTCCTTCTGGTGGGATTAAGGATGAAGGGCAGTTCATTTTTTTGCTTGGCTGTGCAAATGGAATGTGTCCAAACTTAGATTTACACATTTTATTTGAAATCCATTAATGATCAAATGCAAATAAATGGGGTTTTGTCGCATGTACTTATAATACAATTAGAAACATAGGTCCTTCTTTCTCTCTGTACGTTTCTGCAGAAAAAGTACCCTCTTACACATGGTCATGGCGTCAGTTGTCATGAGCCCAAAAAAGTTTTCAACCAGAAAAACTTTCTAGGACCATACTTATTATTGTATTATGGTCGATGCTTTAGATCTGGGTTGTCTTTTAGGTTTTGATAAATTTTGCGGATCCCATGTGGTTTGTACTACTTGCTTCTCATTATCAGTAAGGTTAATTTTATTTTTCACAAAAGAAAAAAAAAACTTATAATTGCGATTTCTTCGTGCATGATTCACGCTTTCAACTCAGTAGATTTATATATAAAAAATGTGTTAAAATCTAAATAATTAATCGAGTAATTTCTTATCAGTTTAATCTTTTGAAATAATCAACTCAATCAATTATTTAAGAGAATTAATAGTATATTATTACAAAATAAATTTACTAGATTAAAAGAAAAAATTTGCTGCATATGGGAAACTTATCTATTACTTATTTTTGGTGGCGGCTTATGATAAATATGTGCAAACACTTTGATATTCTCTCTAGTTGCATGTTTAGGTTTGAGGTTTGACCGCGCATGCCTTCCATGTTTTCGTAATTTCTTTCTTTCAATCTTAACTTTGAAGATTCATGGATGCCGTTTCAATTTTATCAAAATCACAAGTGTATATATTCTCTGAACTTTTACTATTAACTCATATATCCTCACGCATGTACAATATAAATATAAATTTTTGCATGTTTCACGTTTATAACTTTCATAAGCACTTAGACATTAACCATAAGCACTTATGGCTCTTAATCCTGTGTATTTTGCATTAAAACTGCTAGTCCTAGTAAGCTTCTTCGCTCTCACTGAGCAAAGAAAGCTATCAGATCGAAGTTATAATAACTTGCAGCTTCCAAGGTCACCATGGTCAAGATGTAACGATCCAGAAAATGACTTCACTCGTGAATGCTTTCCCGACGATTTCATTTTTGGCACTGCCTCAGCATCCTATCAGGTATACATTTTTTTAGACTAAATATCTATATATTCATCACATATATATATATATATATATACCTTTCAAACTCAACTTCTTGTGTGTGTGTGTGTGTGTGTGTATAGATATATTACATCCTCTGGATATGTGTCAGCCGCATGCAACTACGTACATAAATATATTTTGCACATTCAATTAAATGCATAATATTCTTCCACTAATGATCAATGGAATTAAGTGGACTGACTGTTTTCCCCTTATTATATTTACCTTTTTTTATAAATATTATATATATATATATGTACAAATGTACATGTAACACTCTGCGTACGTCCTGTGATTTCATTATGAAGGGGCAGTCCTGGAAGGTGGCAGAAATTCGAGTATTTGGGACTATTTTTCACACAAATATCCAGGTTTGATCTCTCTATCATCTCAGTCTCATACATATGTCAGTAACATTAATATTAAATAACAAAACTATTTCAACATTTACAAAGAATTAATGAATTATATATCTTTTTAACCTTGCAGAAAGAACCAACTGCGGTAATGGAGATATAGCACTCGATTTTTATCACCGTTATAAGGTATATACATATATATGTGTGTGTGTTTCTTTGATATGATATTTGATTTGCAATTTCCATCTCTAAGTACATTTAAGTTTAAGATAATTCCAAAAATATGCAGGAAGATATCCAATTAATGAAGGATTTAAACATGAATGGCTTTCGATTCTCAATCTCGTGGTCTAGAATATTACCCGGTAAGCATAGTTAACTACAACTATTTCGGAGGCGATAGTGCAAATAATAGTCATCCCAATTTGAACTCATGACTGCTTATTATTTCTTTTATTTTTCTCAACTTATATATATACATATATTTAGGTGGAAAATTAAACAAATGAGTGAATAGAGAAGGCGTTCAATTCTACAAGGACCTCATTGATCTCATAAAAAATGGTGAGAATTCCAAGTTCTCGATCCCAAAATTTTAAATTATGATTTGATATATATTGATATTTTTTATTCGAAGTATGTATGTGAATACAATATGCTGGACTTACCCCTATGGCCACTATCTTCCATTGGGATCTTCCTCTAGTTCTCGAGAGGAGTATAAAGATTTTTTAAATCATAATATTGGGATCTTCCTCTAGTTCTCGAGGAGGAGTATAAAGATTTTTTAAATCGTAATATTGTGTAAGTTTAAAAATTATTATTATTTCAATTTAATTTACTGTACAACTAAATGATTGATATACCTATTTCTACATAAGATATTATAAATTTGAATTAAATTTATTTTTATGTATCATCATTTAAAGATTATATTTTGTTGTATTTTGATTAATGTCTATATATATATCCTAATTATTGAATGCATAAATTTTAATTAAAAAAATTTAATTCTCGAGAGAAGAAAATAGTTCGTTCTTTTATTAAGCGTTTACTAAACCTAAATAAATATAGACATTAATCAAAATACAACAAAACATAAATTATGTTTTGTTGTATTTTGATTAATGTCTATACATATTCTAGTTATTGAATGCATAAATTTTAATAAAAAAATTTAATTCTCGAGAGAGAAAATAGTTCGTTTTTTTATTAA
>NW_019014261.1:0-20300 GCF_000150535.2 Carica papaya | reverse complement strand
CCATAATAAGTATGATATATATTTAGGTAAATCTTTACAAGAATTATTTTTGAATAATCAGAAGATTTTTTTTTTTTGCAGGCATTTTAGTCCTCTAACGTTCGGTGATTATCCGAAAAGCATGAAGAATTTTGTTGGGATTAATTACCTAATTTCACTCTAAAAGAATCAGAAAATCTAATGAAATATTCTTATGATTACGTTAGAATAAATTATTACAGTTCTTTCTATGCTAAAAATGTTCCTCGCATTGATCTTAAAAACCATAGTTACATAACAGATCAACATGTTGGAATACCATCAACTACATTTTCAAAGTCTGTCAAAAGCTATCTCGTAAGTCACACTCTTCTCATCAATTGATTGATCTATCTTCTCCGCTCATCAAAAAATATTTCTGTAAAACTTAATTTGAACTTTATGTTTAATTTTCTTTATATATACTTGAACCACGAAATTTTACCATAGTTAAAACAAAGTTATTAATTATATATTTATAATTGTTTCACAAAGTTATTAATTAGGATGGAGTCGATGTCAAGGGATACTTTGCATGGTCGTTATTGGATAATTACGAATGGAATATCGAGTATAAAGTCAGATTTGATTTAGTTTATATTGATTATTATCATAACTTAACAAGACACCCTAAGAACTCAGCTCTATGGTTTAAGGAATTTCTTTCTCTCAATTTGATTCGTCGAGACAAAGAGTTAGTCGTTGATGACAAATAATATTCACTTGATATATATTGGTTGGACTAATGTTCCTACTCTAAATATGTAATGTAAAACAAAAAAAAATCTATGAATTTATAAGTTTAATTTTTTTTACCTATTCATTTTAATTATTGTATTGAAGTAACGTTTACTTTCCACGAAAATAGACAAGGGAAATTTAATCAATTCATTATAATCCTTATATTAAAATATGGACAATTAAAACAAAAAATATCATATATTTTTTTCTAAAGAAAAATATGTGATTTTAAAGATTAACTAAATGGAATTTTAAAATCAATTCGAAGTTGTGTAAATTTATTATCGATCATCATTGGTAATAATCATAAGAAAATTCTGCAAAATACTTAGTCACTACAAAAGAATAAATCACAAAATGTTCAACCCCTTAAGTAACTATTTTTCGAATAGAGAAGAGAATAACATCATACATTTAAATCGTACTTAACTAGCCTAATTTTACTGATACAATGAAATTAAATTTCTAAAAGAACTCTAAAGTTCCGCATTACTATTCGGGCTTTCGTGGTTATTTCTATTCAGAAATTCCTTAAACCATAATGCAGAATTCCTAGGATGACGTTTTAAGTTATTTTTAAAATCGACATAATAGAGGCCGAATCTAACTGTATAACCAAACTCCCATTCGAAGTTATCCATCAATGACCACGCAAAATAGCCTTTGACATTAACTCCATAATCACTGCCACAATCACATACTTTAAAAATTAGTATGAGAAGATTTAAATTACAAAACTATATTAACATATCCTCTAACATATCCTCTAATTAAAACGTGCCAAAATATGTAAACTTACCGGATAGCTTTCAGAACATTTCTGAGATGATCTATGTGATAATCTATTTTTTTAGCATCATTCATGGCATCCGCCAAAGACAAGGTACCATTATCAAATTCAGGATATCCTACACGAAATTTTTTTCAAAAAATTTCTTATATAAATTTCAGTTATCGTATATATTGGATACACATGTATATATATATATATATATATGTTTATTATTGTAAATTAGCTTACCATTCTCTGTAATATAAATTGTTGGATCATTGTAATTGTCTTTGGTGTAATTCAAAATATATTTGATACCCTCCGGATATACTAGTATGTAGTCCATACCAGTCTGAAATAGAAACAAAATTATATATATATATATATATATATACATATATACGCACTCTCCTTTTAGCTGGAGCATACATAAATGAAATATTTAGAAGACCATATACCTCTTCTCCAATCAAAGTTCCATTTCTGTCCCCTGTAAATCATAATACAAACAAAATTCCTTTATTAGATTTGTTATCATCCTAATCATTTCAATTAAAGATTTGTTCTAATCTCCTTGACTCTTCAAATCAAAGTTTAGGTTTTTGACAAACTCACTTTTCCATTGAGCATGAACGTCCGTCGAGTAACTAATTTGGTTAGGATCAACGTTATCGACATTAGCAGCATATATAGCTCCATAGTAATTTATTCCAATATAATCATAAGAACTTTTGAGCATTTTGGATTGATCTTCAGTAAAAGAAGGCAATCTATCTCCAACATAAGTCTTCATGCTCTCTGGATAGTCTCCAAATGTTATAGGGTCAAGATGCCTGCCACACGAACGAGCACAAAATCTTAATTTTACAGTGTTCAAATATAAATAAACGACGAACATCATTTGGTAATTGAAATTGTTTTACCAGCCTAACATAAAATCAAGGGATCGCTTGACTGCTTGTTTATCCGCAAGAGAATTGGTATGAGGTTCGAACCAAAAAGGAGAAAGTACAATCCCAATCTTGCCAATTTTTTGACACTACAAAAGGAATTCAATGAAATTCTAGATACATCATATATATTTTTTTTAAATGAAACGTTTTGTAAAATTTATCTTATCTTGCAAACATATATTTATATATATATATGTTGATAAATTTATTTTTATTTCCATGTGTACCTTGTAACATTGTCTGAACTCTTGTACAGCAGCTGCATGGGCAAGGAGCAGATTATGGGAAGTTATATAAGGCTCGATGCTGGAGTCTCCTGCTTCACATGCATTATTCACCCATTTCGAACATCGTCCAGGAGCTTTTCTTCCATTCTCATAGCCAATGAAACTTATAACCCATGGTTCGTTAAAAGTTGTCCAATATTTCACTTTGTCACCAAATTCTTTGAAGCAAGTTCTTGCAAAATCTCGAAAATCATCCCTGCAAGAGGTGCTAATGGATTAGAGCCAGATTAACTTCATTGATCAAAATCTTGGTGATTATTTTTTAAAAAATTAAAAAGTTATTACTCGACAAGATTAATTCTAATTTGATCATTACATCTCAATTAACACGTTAATAAATTAAATTTTTAATATCATTGAATTAAATATTATAAATTTATCATTATCAATTTATAATATAGTCACTAGATTGCTGTGTTAGTGGTAATCAAAATTAAACAAAATTATAATCTATTTGGTATGTGTGCGTATATGTATATATGAAGGTTATGATAGTATATACTTACACAAATTGAGAGTCTAGAAGACCACCATATTCATCTTCAAGGGTTTGGGGAAGATCCCAATGAAATAGAGTTGCAGAGACTTCTATGCCTACATGTTGCATAATTTTGCACCAAATTATGTGAGAGATATAAAAAGACTTCTGTGTTTAATTTTTTTAGACATAAGGTGATATATATATATATATATATATATATATATATATAATGTTTCTCTTTAAAAATTGTATACATCAAATATTTAATTGACAAATTCATATATAGTTACCATTGTGGAGGAGCTCTTTGATGAGGCTTTTATAAAATTTAACCCCTTTCTCGTTTATTCCACCTTCTAATTTTCCATCTAAAATTTAAATAAAATACAATTACAAAATTTTTTTAAAAAAAATAGCTGGTAAAGATTAAAAAAAAATTATAAAAATATTAGAATAATCAGTTATGAAATTTTAAATATTGAAATTTAATAAAAAAAATTAAATCTATTATTTATATATATTAATAATATGTTGAAGTAAATTTACTTGGTAATATCCTGGACCATGAAATTGAGAGTCTGAATACGTCCATATTCAAATCCTTCATTAATTTTATATCACTCTGAGAAAAAATTTAATATTTATTAAATTAATATTCAATACAGTTATATTAAATATTAAATATTAAATACAGTTATAATATATACCTTGTATCGGTGATAGAAATCAACTGCTACATCTCCATTGCTAAAGTTGTTTCTTTCTGCAATATTTCAGTAGGATTGTAAATGTATGCTTTCATGGAATATTAGCTTAATAAGACATGAAAATGGAAGAAGAGAGATTACCAGGAAAAGTATGAGCAAAGGTATCCCATATGCTCGCGGTTCTACCATCTTCCTCTATTGCACCCTCAAACTAAACATAACCAAATATTGTTAGTACATACATGCATATATACATATATACATAAAAGTATATGCATAGAAGTACGTATGTATAATTAAAAGATGAAAAGGATATAGTTACTTGATAAGATGATGAGGCTGTCCCAAAAAGAAAATCATCAGGAAAGCTATAACGATTGAAAGAAGTTGTTTCAGTACGAGGGAGGAAGCTAATTGATAAGACTATTAGTCCAAGTAGAACAGACCAGGTCTTAGTAGCCATAGCCATAGCTTTGCTCATTATACTTACTACCTACATATATATAGCTAATACATATATATCTAGCTTATATGTACGTGTGCAAGTAAGTATTTTGTACTTACAGATTTCATGCAAGACCCTTTATATAGAGCCACTGTAACGTAAACTTGAAATCCACGACTGACTTCACGTGGACATGCATGTATTACGTAAAACTTTTTGTAGTAATTCATTGTATTGAGCATATTAATTAATTTTTATTTTCTAGTTGACTAATCACTACTACATATATCTATGTATTATATATGTATGTGGGTGTCTGTATATATATATATATATGAGTCAAATTACTGATGATGAGTTTAAATATTAATATATGAATTAATTACACATTAACTGTTACCTGCATCTCTTCCTTTTACATTACTGGTGCCACAATTAACGCTAATTAACATCCTTAATTAAGCCCCTAGTTTTCTTTTAATAATTAATTCTTGTTTACAATCTAAACAGACAGTAGTTTCCTGATGAAGCAATTGAATCAGAAATTCAAGTAATTGATTTCGACTTTTTTACTTTGACTTGTTATACTTTGAAGTTTACATTAGTTCACTAACGACTGTGTTGTCTAATCTTCTTTAATCTTTTCTTAACTACAGATTAGTAAAGTTAACTAATACCTAATTATATATATATATGTATATGTATATGTATATGTATATATATGCGTCGATATTGAGGAGGCGTGCAATTGGGAAGACCTCCAAACCCATGCATGTGCTAATAACTTAGTTGCCATAGACCAGAATGCAGCTTCCACTTCCTTTCTTTGAACTCTTTATTTTATTTTACTAAGAATTGCATCCATATCCATATATTAGTGGAATTAAACCATTTTAAATAAAATAATAATTATTTATTTAATTAAAATGATTATATTATATTTAAAAATATTTTAAAAAAATTAAATAACCTCTTATAAAACAAAAAATTCCCTTTTAAAACTTCAGCAAATTTTCAAAATGACTCCCTACCCATATCATTTAAACTTAGCCCGGCCCGTTTCTGAAAATCTAAATAAATCTTAGACCCAATACAGAACCCGGCCCATAAACAAACGACATCGTTTTCTCCATTTCTTTCTTCTGATAGACAAAGAGCCCACGGGAAGCCACAAGGTGTAGAAATGTACGGAGAGGGAAGAGGCACAGAGCAAGCAAGGAAAGACGCTTTTGAGCTGGCTCGCACAAGGAAGATGGAGGATATGAATATAAAAAAGAGGAGAAGGGTATGTGATTTGGGAGAGGAAGAGAGGCAATTTGGGGATGGGGATTTTGGTTTAGAGAGCTAGTAGAGGAAACTTCAAGGGTAAAATTCTTTTCTCATGTGCAATTTGCTTTTTGCAAACAATCTTAAGTTATGAGGGGTTTGGGTAGTCTGCCTTATGTCTCCTGTGTAAAAAATTTTGTTTCTTCTGATTTCTTGTTTGGTAAGAAATGTTTTGTGATTGACCAATGTGTGCTCTTAACGTGCTCGACGAAATGCCAACATTATTGTTTCCTACAAAATGTGAAAATGATGTATTGAATTTCCTGATGCCTCTGTAAATTGGCTGGGAGCAAGTTGTCGTTGGAATTTAGATTTTGTCTTATTTCCTTTTGGTTTGCTGTTCATGTTAGAATTTGCTTAAAACTCTAACTTTCATGTCTCTGGTTATGCTTGAACTCTTGGGTTGTTAAAGATAATTGAAAAGTCAAGGTAATGGCTTGAGGGACCTTTGTTAGCTGAGGTTTTGATTTGGCTGGACGTACTAATTTGGTTAAGAGTAGGGATGTTGGCCTGAATCTGATTCGTTAAATCCACTCGCAGATTTATCTTCGTTATGGGTTTTTCGCTCTCCGCCGGGTTTATGTTCTAAAATCCTGATGGGTTTCCGCATTTACTGCTTGTGGAGGCTGGAAGTGTATTGCTTGAATTCCTAGCCAAGGTATTGTTTAATTGCCTGCAGTATGCATTTTGTTCCATTTATTTCCTTGATTCAACTGTTCTTAATGATTACTTTTTATTTTATTTTATTTGGAGGCTTAAAAGTGAAAGAAAAAAGGAAGAATTTGTTAATTGCTGTGTGGTCGTTTATTAATCCCATTAAAATTTGGTTGTGAATTATGGAAACACTTGCTTTAGTTTTTGACTTGGGTGTCTAAATCAATATGAGGGAAGAATTTGAAAGGCAAAGGCAGCTTGTTAAGATTAAAGGGTTTGATCATAATCACCAAGAATACACCTTAAGGAGATCCTTGTATTGATTTAGGAACTTCTATATAGTCTTAAAAAATTAATTATAATAATAATAACAAGGACAACAATAATCATAATAACAATATTAATAATAAAATTTAATTTTATCTTTAAAACTTTTTAAAAAACAAAAATAATCTGAAGAAAATTCGGGTATCACAATCCCCAGAATTGGAAGAGAAGTTAGGCCAAGATATTTTCTGGAACTTAATGTCTTCAAGGTTGTGATGGCTCATTTTCACCCAAAAAATTAGTCTCTTCAGGTTGTACCACGTGACCAATACTCTAGCTCTGGGTATGTGATGACTAGTGGTCCTTTGTTTTTTTTTTTTTTTTTTTTTGTCCCTTAGTTTATTTTGTTTTTGGGTCTTGGAAATGTCAAAATTACCAGCAAACACTGAACAAATGGTGACATTAGGATTTGTCTCAGGGAGCACTCTTATCCCTAAATTAGTAAGACTCTTTAAGGACGTAAAATAAACTTGAGAAGTGTTTAGAGAGTTTTGAAAGAGCGAAGTCTTTCCCTTTTACTTAAGCTTTTCTTAGCTTTACATAGGGGCTAAAATGCCCTTTAGATTGACCATATTAATATATGGGCCACAATTATCTCGGGCACCATGGTGTCGTTAGCGACATTTACTGAGTGGTTCTCCTTTAACTTGATAGTAAGTCTAGGTAAGCTTGAAGAGCTCTTCTTAGTTGAAGTGACATGCCCAGCTGGAGAAACGTGACTTATGGCAAGATTTGGATAAAAATATATATGGGATAATATTAGATAAATGTCTTCATATACATTAATAAACTATAAATTTTATGGGTACAATAAATTGACATATGCTACATATAAGGATTGAGATAGGACTCGTGGTAGATTTTTTTTAATAGAAATGCATATATTCAGCAACTAAGTGACAATCAGAATAAAATTTTTAAACTTTGACATATGAGAGATAATTTGCTCCGAACTTACAATTTTTTGTAGAAAGAGGAATGTATTAATCATTTATACATACACACATGATTCGTAAGACATCTGAGGTCCCATAGGATCATTCCCCAAGAATCATGGTGAGATTTGAATATATTTTGATCCCACCTTTATTTCTCTCTTGGCAATATACCTAAAACAAATGTCAATTGTAAAATAAGCTACAACCAATTTACAAGCGAGAAACCGTTACCTCGGCATCTCCAAGGAGAAAATTCTTAAACCATAAAGCAGAGTTCTTGAGGTATCTTTTGAGCCCATCTTCAAAGTCGACATAAATCATCCCATACCGGTTTGTGAAACCAAATTGCCACTCAAAATCGTCTAGAAATGTCCAAGAGTAGTATCCCCTCACGTCAACTCCTTCTCTGCATCCACATAAATGCAACATCAATAATTTAAAGATAATCTTCATAATAAATAGTCACCAAGTTTAGCTACTATCAAATTATACACTTTAACACTTATAGTTAAGTAGGTGTATGAAGGCTAGGTGTGGCACTAGTCTTTTTAGTTTGAGGTATATAATTTGTAAATCCTAATTTAAGATGATAACGCAAACATATAGCTTTTTAAATAAAATTATTTGTACATATATATCGGAATTACACATATATACAACGTTGGTTGATATTAATTAAGAAATTAATTTTTGGGTCTCACTTGATCGATTGTAGAAGATAAGACAGATGAAGATGGAAGTATTTTATCCTTAAATCATCCTTGAGGGCATTTGCAATAGGCAACGATCTGTTATTTACATCTGCCATCCCTGTAAAAGACATATAATAATAATGTATACATAAATAATAATTATAATGTATATTTACAAACAGTTTGGAAACATATAAGGCTGTTAACATGTATATACCATTCTCTGTAATGTAGATGGGAGGATTTTTGTACTTCCTCTTTATATAAAGCATAAACTCTTGAATCCCTTTCGGATAGATATACAGCCAACTAGCACCTGTCTACATTCACTTAGAGCATATTTCTTTTATTGAGATGATTGTTACACAGGCTCTATATATATATATATATATATATAAAGTTATTCATGTGTGTGTATATGTGTGTGAGACAAAGAGGGAGGAAAATACCGGTTGACCAATTGGAATTCCATCTTTCTCGGCTGCAATTAGCAAGAGAGTCTCAGGATTCACTAAATTATATGTGCAATGATGTATTTGATTTAACATTCATAATTAAGAGTTTGAATATATATATGTGCATGTGTATATATATGTATATGTAAATTTACTTAAAACTGAAAGAACTTACTAGTTTGATTCGCACGGCTATCTGTCATGTAACTTAGGTTTACACTGCTGGTAAATGTAACATCATCTGCATATCTTGCACTGTAATAATTAACTCCAAGAAAATCAATCGAACCTTTTACCATTTTGGCTTCTTCTTTTGTAAATTCTGGCAGTCGCTTCCCTACTAAATTTCGCATTATCTGTGGATATTTTCCATGAACAATTGGATTGACAATCCTATTCAAATTATTCCAAATTATAGTTAATTAGCATGATCATATTTAAAAAAAATAGTAAAAGGAGGTTAAAAGTGATATGATCACCATCCAAAAGAAAATTCGAGAGCTCTAGAGGCTGCCTTCCTGCTAGCAACATCGTCATATTTAGGCACCATCCAGAAACATTCTACTGTAATCCCAAGAATTCCTTTTTGTGAAGCCTATAAAACAAAAAAGATTTCCAAACTTATTAAAGAACTTACTAAACTTGTGAAGGATCCTTTAGGTTATAAATATGCATATGATGTTCATTTAGTTATACAACTTTACAGAAGTATAAGCTAGAAGACAATAATTTTTTTTCAATCTTGCATTTGGTTCAAATTTATTATATTCTTGATTAATTCTTGTATCTTAATTATTTGATAAATAGAGTTAGTTATTTAATTTATGTCATGTCGTTCTGTTAATGTAATGCTCACTATAATGATACTTCGATTGTAATATGAATCGAATTTAGTCTATGATAGCAAAAACTTATATATGCTAAACTATGGATTACCTGATATTTTTCCCTATACAATTTTACGGAGGCTGCATGAGATAGAATGAAATGGTGAGTCACAAGGTAAGGTTCTGTCGCCGAGTTTCCTTCAGTACAATTTCCTACATAATTAGAACATCTCCCGGGTGCTTGAGTACCCATTGCATACCCAAACATGCTTGATAAGTTTGGCTCATTGAGAGTGACCCAATGCTGAACTCGATCACCAAATTCTTTAAAGCAGAAGTCTGCGTAGTCGCGAAAATCATTCCTAATTTTTTGTACATGTAAGTTATGTTGAAAAATAAAATTAGGGTTCATGTTACCTTGCATATCAAGAAATTGTAATGATATATGATTTATTAATATTGATGGTGTTCAACTTACACGATGTTAGGACTTAAGAATCCGTTGTACTCGTCTTGAAGGACTTGAGGAAGATCCCAATGAAATAATGTCACAAATGGTCGTATGCCTATTCAAAATGCAAAAAGTTTAGCAGCTGAGGAATTGCGTTGAAGCCGAGGAATCGCATCGAATATAAGGTTAGTGGAAAGAGATTGAGAGGAGTAATATTGATTTTATTACCATTTGAAATGAGGTGATTTATCAAATAATTGTAGAAGTCAACACCAAGCTGGTTCACTCCTCTACTGACTTTTCCTTCTATATAACAAGTAAGTTTCAGTAGTTAGTTCATTATGTACATGCATTTTGTAATGCTTATAAGTATGTAATATATTGATTTTAAGCGATTGATATGATCATACGAGGCAATATTCTTGACCATGATATTGAAAATCTGAATGAGTGCAGTCCAATTTCCTTCATCAAAGCAATGTCTTTCTGTAACAATGATCAATCTACATTTTATCAAATTTCAAAAATTTTAACTTTTATCAATCTGCATCTGTCTCCTTTTAATATAAATTTACCTCAAAACGATAATAAAACTCCTCTGCTACATCTCCATTGCTGTGGTCTAAGATCTTTTCTAAAGCCAACATATAATACAAATAATAATTAGTCAGTCCTCCAATGAAACTGTAAAGGAGATGGAATTTCAAAACAACCATCCGCTGTAACCCAGAAAGAATCAGATTCTATAAACAATATACATATATATATATATATATATTACATACAAGAATTTTGGAAAGTATAAAAGAATAATGATAATATTTTTAATTTATTCCAAAAGATAAAAGATAGACTACTAACAGTTCCAAAAGACAATGATAGAATATGTAACAGTTCAAAATTATTTTTTTTTTTACTGTATTTAAAAGATTAGATCAAATATTAATTCATGATTAGATTAATTAATTTATTACGATAAAATATAATTTTCACCTAAAAACGCAATAGATTTTTTTGAGATTAACCATAACTTGATCATTACATTTCAATTAATATACTAGTTAAGTAAATTCTCAGTTCTATATATTATAAACAGGTTTATATAAGTTTATAATACAAGCATAATTTTCTTGTAAATGGTAAGTAACCTGGGTGTTCCTTGACAAAAGTATCCCATATGCTTGGTTCTCTGCCATCAATATCTGCAGCTCCTTCATACTGATAAAGAGGAAAAAAAGAAAAAAAGAAAAAGTGGGTTAAGTTTAGTTTGAATTTTGTTGAAATAAATAACTTGATTCGTGATATAGATAAAACGACTATATGAAATTAGGAAACCTGGTAAGCACTGGACCCCGATCCAAACACAAATCCGTGGGGAAAACTGTTTCGATCGATGGAAGTAGCTGCAGAATGTAAAACATTTGTTTCCAGAGTTCCAATGGAATCAAGAAAAGACAGAAGAGGAAGGAGATAGAGAATTGGACGATGCATTTCCATGGTTGACTGTTTTGGTAGAAGAAAACTAGACTGACTGACTGACTGATCTCTACATATTGGAAAAAGGAAGACTACATATACATATATATATATACACACACACACATGGATCGGTTTTAACTTTTATAATTATTTATATGTTTGATTGAAAATTTAAGTTATTTAATTTAAATATATTTGTTTCCAAAGTTTTGACCTTGCTCTGTGTGTGTGTGTATATATATGTATTATGTTAATTTATCAATTAAATAATGGGTGTTAATCATGTGAGAAACAAGAAAGACAAAATGGGCGAGCTATTAATTCACTCTTTTTGGAGATGAACAAGGTAAAAAAGTGTAGTGTCAAACAATATAAATTATTAAATTAAGAGATTAATAAATTAATAATAATATAATGTTCTTTTTTTATTAATTTAAATAATTAATCAAAATTGTTTTTTTAAATATATAAATATCATCTAATCATTTTAATTTTTTTTAATTATAAAATAAAAAAAAATGACGTTTAAAATAAATAAATAAATATTAAAAATTAAATTATAATAAGTGCCATATTTAAAAATATAATTTAATAATTTACACATTGTCTGTAGTGCATAGATCAAACACAAATTTAATTTATTTATATTTTAATTAATTAATTTGAAAGTACATTCGGCCGAGTGGGATCTTTGCTGTAAACATATATGTATAATTTAATATACACTAACCTAAGTTTTTAAGTCATAATTTCAACAATATTTCTATTATAAAAAAAAAAAATTATTTGATTTATTATCAACCCCACTAGACTAAATGCAAGTATTATAAAAATCTAATTTATATTATACATGTAAATTATATTATAATGTGGATATGTATGTATGCATATATATGTGTGTGTGTGTGTCTAAATGTGTGCGTATGTAGATGTATAAGATTAATGTCCTGAAGCTTAAAAGATCAAATAGGAAAAGTAGATAGGAGAGGAAACATTTATAGAATTTAATTAATACTATTTTTGGAATCTAAAGTAATTTGGGATTAATTAATAATACTTGAGTGTTCATCTAGCCTGCACTAAATTAAATCCAAATGCATGCCAGGAGATTGCTTGGACATATATATATATATATATATATAGAACGAATTCAAAATTTTAATTTATAACATTTATGTTTTATGCAAGAGATATATAATCCATCTTGTTCGAACATACCCTCATGATATATATTCTAAGGGGATTCTAAGACAAAAAACATTAATAATCCAAAAGAAATTCGAAGCAATCATCCGAAAAATCTCAAGAACACCTCCCAGTTAACGCTTCAGAAAGTAAACTCACAATCTTATGCAATTGATCAAATCTATGAAAGAAAAGAACATAAAAATCAGACCACCAAAACCATATTATTTAGATATAATGAAGTTCTTGAAGAATTAGATACAAGGTGACATGTTGATTAGCAGTACAGAATAGTCTGGTCTTATAGCACTCGGCCATGTGTGAAAACATATAAAAACTTTTAACATGCGCCTAGTAGAGAATTCAAACCCTGGACTTGTGACCCTAGAGAGAAAGAGCGTGGTGCCAATCAATCGAGATATTCCTGACAATAACTATGACATAAATCACTCTTAATAAAAGCTATGATAAATTACACAACTAACAGATCGCTCATATATAAAGTTACTACCAATATTTTGTCCTACAAAATTTCTAAAGCAGGTGGCTATAGCTTATTATAAATATAAAAGCTTACTGCTTCTGTTTTTTCTTCTCTTTTTCGACCTTCTTTCTTTCTCTATCCCTGTTTATCAGGACCATTTTGGTTCTGTTCAGTTCTTTACCCAGATGCCCCTGCAGCTGCCCGCTTATCGTATTCCCCTTGCTCTTCTTTCGCAAACTCTTCAATCAATTCTCTCTGTCTCTGCGTTAGATTCCTGCAGAAGATAAAAAAGGATGAAAAAAGTTGATCCAAATAATTTTTAGAATATCTTCATAAACGCAAGAAGGATAGCATTCATGGCAAGATCATAATCAAAAGCGTACGTTGGAATGCTGACGTTGAAGTGCACGTATTGATCCCCAAATGATATGGCGTTCCTAGCTCTAATCCCTGTCAGGAATCAGCATAATATTAACTAGTGCTTAGTCGCATAATATTTTCGTTATTCAAGTTAGTTGATAAGATAAAATGAAAAATGTACGTCAGCTCACAGGAAGGACAATTACATGCTTTAAACAAAAGCCAGTCAAATTTCAACAAATTTGTTGCAGAATAAATCCAAATATCCATGATCTACACATCCTCTTACAACCATTATTGGCATAGTTTGGCTGGGGCACCCAAAAACTGATTTTGATTTTAAGAAATGCGGCCTCCTGCTAAGCCGTCAAATACGATGATAATTAAATGCTTAATCACAAACAAAACGGCAAATCATCAGCACCTGTTCCTCGGTAAATGCAACCTACCAGTACCCATTTGCAAACTAAGGGACAAGAAACAAGCAGAGATTGCTGCACAATGTTTTGGGAACCAATTATACAAGGAACTTTATCCAATAAATGGTTCCCTTAGTACGTGATATAACTAGGAAACAAGCAACGTTTTCAAATTCATATATCATAAGCAGACTTCATCCAGTAGCAGCATTACATCATATTATCAGGATTAAAACAGGCACCAACTTCAATACCTAATCATATATATTATCCTCAATCCATCATAAGTTTTTCTGAGGACTTTTTTTCACCCAACTACAAAGATGGAATTTTAACTTTATATAAAAGCTGGATACAAGTAACTGGAAAGACAAAAAACCTAGAAAGGGAAATACGTAGTTGCTTTAGTTTATACTTCATAAAATCTAAAATAAAATTTTGATTTTTCAAATGATCTTATTGTGCAATATGGCAATCAGGAAAAGGTTATCTAAAACAAATGTCTCAACAATGTCTCACCTTTATTCCTCAATACTACCTTCTGACCTGGTTGACTACCAGGGCGGACCTGAGGAGGAAAAGAGAGTTTCAGTCAAACATACTCTCCAAGGAACCAATCACATACCAATTTCTTATCATTTTCAGAAAATAGAAAGACAAACTTTACAGCAAACCTTTACAACAACATCCCCAGTGAGAGTTGGGACTTGGATAGTTCCACCCAAAACAGCCTGCAAGGAGGCATGACAATAGGCATAATGAAACAAACAAGGAGAAAGCTGAGGTTCTAGGAAGAAGAAATAATACCTCTAATTAGAAAATCCAAATAAGAACCAAAATAACAGATAAACATGCTGCAATTACTGATAAATCCTAATACATTCATGACCTAATTGAAAAACCTGTAATTTTGAAATTCTGATATCTTCCTTGAGACATAATAATCATTAAAAATATTTAGGTTACCTGTGTGACACTTAAGACAGCATCTACATGAATGTCAGCACCTTCTCTACGGAAAACAGGATCTTCACGGACCTTCGGAAGTGAATAGCATAATATAAATCGTAGAGTTAAGAAAATGAGTTTAAGTAATATGATAATATAGGGGCATGTATCTAAACATGTAAATTAAACAAAGTAACCTTGAACGAAATATAAATAATTAATCAAGTTACCTTGATGGTAACATAAAGATCCCCAGGTTGATTTCCATCAGGATCAGCTCCACCAGATCTGTTAACCTTTATTGTATCATCATTGTCAACTCCTAAAAATGAGATACAACTCAGTCCAATGCAGTAAATAAAAGTGGTTCATGTTTTTAATTTTAGCTTCAAATAAAAGAATCTTATACAAGGGGAGAAACGGAAAAACCAACACTTTTTTTTTAATAGATAGTAAAATAGATTGTTTGAATAAACCCTCCCTTCAAAATGGTACTTCAATGAACATTGCGGTTCGCATAGGAAGATCAATAACTTATTTTTGATAGAGAATGAGAGCATGGCAATAAAGAAGCACGAAATAAGACAAATGAGCATTGAACATGAACATGTGACAAATAGGCAAGAAGATGTGGTCACAGCATAACATAATCTAATGAGCTGAAGAGACATATAAATAGAAAACCTTAGGATTCAATCATCAAACCTGGCTTGATATCCAATTTAACTGACTTCTGTCCTCTCACAACTTTAGCTCCCTTGCATGACTTGCAGATGCTCTGACCACCCAAAAAAAATTCAAATAAACATTATCCACTAGATAATGTTCTTTTCCTAAGAGAACAAGAGATTACTCACTAAATATATTCATGTTTTGCAAAGAAACTTATCAAAGAAAATTTTTCCAGAATATTAAGTACAAAATCAAGTCACCACAAGTTAGACAAATATAACTCTGACGGCCTGGCAGGCCTGGAATTAAATGGCAAGAAAAAGTTTCCAGCAAACTATTATCTAAAATGAGGGAATGGGAGAGAATTTTTTGCGAGGAAAAAGAATATATAAATGCATGCACCAGGAAAATTAAGATATTCTATCTATAATGAGAAGGATCTGGGATAAAAACTGAAAATATGAAAATAATGTTACCCATCAATTTGACTCCTAGTTATCAAGGAGAAAAATAAAGTGCCAGAACATAAAATTAACTGACTTTTCATGAAGGAGATTCTTAGCATTGGAATAAAAAGCCTTATGACTGCTGTTTTATCCTGAGAAAAATTTCACGTGTTCCATTTTCTTTTTCTTTCCAATAAAAAGATGAAAGAAATGTGTGTTTTTGTACATTATTCATAAACTTCCCCTAATATATCCCATCAAACATCTGCATGCTAGTTATCCAAGAAAAAGAGAGCTTTAGCACAATACCTAGAGAAATTATATTAAGAACCAAAATTGGGGACATCGGATCTCAATAATCAAGCTTTTTATAATAATCATGTAAATAATCTATCAAATCAGTTGAGATATTTATAGGTATCAGAATACAAGCAAAATAAGAATTCCCAAACCTACATAGGAATTCTATTACAATTACATTATATAAATATCCCCTTATTATTGAAAATGTCCAATTTGGTATCCTTTTGTTCTACATTATGCCATTAGCAGTTTTTACCTTTTCCCTTGGCTTACAGCACAATTACATTCACTTTAGACACACATAGAACTTTTACCAGCACTACAACACACGACACGAGAGCGTGGCATATTTTATATCCAACAAGGAAAATAAGGAAGAAGATCCATCAAATGATATTAGATTTTGTAAAAGGAAAACAATGATTGTTGGATGAGAGAAAAGAAAATAAAGTAATGGCTCTCGACAGAAAGCACTAATTTAGTCATCTATTAAGAAAATATAATTACAAATGTAGATGGCATGACCTAATAGCAGGTAGAAGAAATAGATGCATAACATACCGACACAACTTGGCCAACCCCACCACACTTAGGACATGTAGTTTGAATATGAAACATGCCTCTTTTCATGGTTGTCTGCAGTATTAGTAACAACAAAAAACAATGAGATCCAATACGAATTTTTATGTTAGAACTGAGTTGTATAAATGTAATGCAGCATGTTGGAGAATATTAGTGTGTTCCAAATACATAAATAAAAATATAAATGAAAAAGCTGACCATGCCAAAGCCATTGCATGTCCGACATTTCTCGCGTTTAGCACCAGGAGGCACCCCCTGTCCACCTGCAGAGAAGAGAAAAATTTATAAATACATTAAATTACTTTAAATTAAATTAAGAATTTTCTAATCCAAACACCATAATAAGATCAAAATCAATTTATAACAAAAAAATGATAAAATATGAATGCAAAAGCCTAAGAACTCCATTAAAAATAAGTTGCATACCACAAGCTTGACAAGGCACCTCCGTTTGAAATGAAACGGTTTTGTTGCATCCTTGAACAGCTTCCATAAAGGATAACTCAATCACCACCTAAACGATAAATAAAAACTAGATTCATAAAATCAACTATAAAGCACCAAGAAGGACACAAAAGTAAGTAGGAAACTGATGAACACCTTGACATCCTGGCCACCAATATCACGCCTGAACATATTGAATATCTGCAACAAAATTTTAGGAAGTGGACCATTATGCACATCAAAACAGTGCATATTCCAAAGGTGAAATACATTCCCTAAAGTACACAAGTTTAATGGGTCCTCAATATTCAATATCTTGTTCGCAAACTAGACTTCAGTACTCCTACTCTAAATAATATTTGTTCCGAAGGTAGTAAGTAAAGGAAGCACTAAAACATACAAATATCAAATAACACCATAGTTACTACAAGAAAACAAGTAAAGGTGCTGGAATACAGAATCAGGACATCCATCAATCATTGGATGATCCCAAACAGTTATATTCATTTATGAAACAAAAATCTCGATGGGAAAGTTCCACAAGTGAGTTTATTTCCCAGGTTTTTATCGTAGTTCAAGAGGTGCTACCAAGAACAATGAGAAAATTCAACATCAATATAGTTTTTTTTAATATCAAAATTGCATCGAAACATCTATCTTGAACTGTTATAGTATCTTAAGAACTCATTACAAGAACATTAAAGGAAAAGACAAAAGTGTTTCTTAAAATCTCCCCAACTCCCCCTCATAACACTTCTACCTGAAATAATTATCTATTTATTTATTTCAATCATTCTTTGTTAGAAGTAGAAAGAACAAGAACTGTAAAAGGAGAAATATGAATGGACATTCACTTTGTTTCTGATTAAGTTGCATGTCTGATTAATATTGAAAAGATCCATATTCTGATAAGTGGTTTTAGTTGATTTCCCACCATTTTCATTAATAAAAGATTTTTCACCCAAGGGCTGGGATAAAGAAGAAGCAGATCCTCTTATCGGCGGGACTCTAATAATTTCAAACAAAATCCTGGCTCATATTTTTACAAAGGAAAAGTATCAGGTGTCCTAGCTTTTCAATATAACTGCACCCGACCATCCTTCATGGAAATTCATATGAACTCTTTTTTTTTTCAGGGGAACAGATTATAATAAACAACTTCTCAGAATGCTATGGCCTTCACATTTCCATGGAAGAAAATTCCGAAGACCAGTAGATTCCCCACACAGCAGCCATTTTGTATGGAAAGCTGCACGGAGAAGAATCCTCACTATGGACAGCCAAACGAAGAGAGGAAACGTTATTTTCAATCTGCTCTTTTGTGTCTCTGAGATCATGAATCCCCAATCATTTTAGTCTTCAGCGTTCAGGGGCTGGAAAATTTAGAATTCTATGTTAAATCTTCTCAAATCGGTCTCGGGTTGTGTATGTGCAGGTGGCGGATGGGAGGGGGGAGAGGGCTCATTTGGAGAGAAAACAAAAAAGAAACTTTTGAGGGCATTTATTCCCCCTTGTTAAAATTAGAATCCTACTTCTCACTCCGAGGATTTTGTACACAGTGAACTTTACTAATTGTTGTCTTCTCATCTCTTATACATGTATATGAGCTGCACTCCCTCAAAGCCTATTAATGACATTTCTTATTTTTTCTCGCCACAAAAAACAGAAAACTACCTATTCCATGAACTCAAAAATTCCCGGATGTCCTCTATAAATAAACAATCTTCTCGCTCTTATCTTCAACAAATCATCATGACCTTTTTCTACAATAACTTCATGTTTTGGAATCTTAGTGCATAAGACACAACTTTTCTCTCTTCAGCATCCTGTTGTACCATGGTTTTTTCAAATGATTTCCCAGATGATTTTTTTGGGTGAAAAAATCCTTTTATAATGCCATCATGTCCTTTTTCTACCACACCTTCATATTTTTAATCTTAGAGCATATGACACAACTTTCCTGTATCTTCAGCATCCTGTTGCACCATGGCTTTTCAAATGATTTTATTCCAGATATGAACATTTATCCCCCGAGGATCGCAATCCAGACAAATGTTAATTAACAAACAAACAAATAAACTACAAAACACAAACATAAAACAAAATATGCAATAAGATGCTAAAGAAGAGGTTATTACATCGTTATTTAAGTTACCGAAGATATCAAAAGGATTAAATCCAGCGCCAAAGCCTGACTCATTAGGGAAGCCACCACCAGCATTCTGCTCAAATGCTTCATGGCCAACCTGTAACATTGTCCACAAACAAATGTTAAAACAATTTCTCATAAAATAAAAAGTTTTTTTAAAAGAAAAAGTCGATGACTGAACATGGAAAAGAGGAGGAAAAGGTGAGCATGCATGAAATAGATCACAAACAAGAGATGCACTACCTAGAAAATATGTGCTTTATTTTGGCATCAAAAAACGAGATTACAAAGATCCATAATGCTTTTAAGTAACCTTTACTTGATTCGATGAAACTAAAAAATAGTACATCGTTGGACATTGAATCCCATACACATACTCCCAAATTCTGTACACCGTTGGACATTGAAGTAACAAGTGGTTACAAGATTCTTCATCAGCCTTGCACATGTAACACCTATTAACCATCATCATATTTCTTCTCAATATATCAATGGTCAATATTTTTTCTTTAACAGCTTCTCAAAAAGTCATTCTAGGTGGAGCTTTTGACCTCCAGATTTGTTTAAACGGTGCTGCCTTGACATTAACATCACCATTTTTGATAATAAAATTGTAGTAGGACTTCACAGAAAAGCCTCTTTTCTTGTCCAATTTCCATATTCTTTTGTCCTTCAGATTTCCCACCTTAAAATCAGCAAGACAATGAAGCAGATTACAGTATTCAACCTCTTCTCTTCTTCATCCTTCAAATTTC
>NW_019014260.1:18115-37175 GCF_000150535.2 Carica papaya | reverse complement strand
TTGTATGGTTGTTCCAGTATTCAACTTTTATGACTCCATCTAAATTCCCTATTCTTGCTCTATAATCATTAAAGAAACTCCGGTTAACTTAGAAAAAAAATGTTGTAATTTTATTACTAGTGCAAATGATTAAAGTTAAAAGAAAAGAAAGTAAAAGTGGATGGGTTACCTCCCATCGAGTGCCCTCATTTACTGTTCAAGACCATACTATTTTTCCTCACTAGTCGAAGTTTTCCTCAAGAGGGTCTAAGTTGACTTCTTCAATTGCTATGTGGAAAACCCTTCATAGAAAGGTTTAAGTTAATGTCCATTCACCTTGAAGATTTTGTAGGTGTCGAGGCTTTTGATTTCAACTACACTGTGAGGGAATATATTGGTGACGATGAACGGGTCTAACCATCTCGACCATAGCTTCCCAAGGAATAACTTGAGGTGTAAGTCGTAGAGCAGGACTTTCTGCCCTATTGAGAATTGTTTTTTAGAACACATTTGGTCATAGAATGTTTTTGTCTTCTCTTTATAGATTCTGGAGTTTTCATAGGTCTCATTCTGTATCTCTAATAGTTCTTACGCCTGCAGTTTTCCGTGTTCACAAGCCTCTTCCAACTTCATGTTGTAAACTTTTAATGGCCTAGTAAGCTTTATGTTCTACCTCAATAGGTAGGTGACAAGCCTTGCCAAAAACTAATTGGTATAGGGACATACCAATAGGTGTCTTGAAGGCTATCTGGTAGGCCCATAAGGCATCATCCAATCTCAAACTCCAATCTTTCCTGTTTGGGTTTACCATTTACTCGAAGATGGACTTGCTTTCTCGATTAGAAACTTATGTTTGGCTGCTGGTAGGTGGTGGACATGTGGTGGGTAACATGGTATTTTCTAAAAAGAGCTTCCATAACTCGATTGCAGAAGTGTGTTCCCCAATCACTTATTACAGCTCCAGGGAATCTAAACCTCACAAAGATTTATGTTTCTAAGAAGTTTATGATTGTCTTAGCATCGTCGACTCTTGTAGCCTTCACTTCAACCCATTTGGAGACATAATCCACTGCCAGCAGTATGTAAGATTTGTCGAAAGAAAATGGGAATGACCCCATGAAGTTGATGCCCCAAACGTCAAAGATTTCACATATTAGGATGGGTGTTAGCAGCATCTAGTCTTTATAGCCTATGTTCCTGGTGTGTTGGCAGTTTTCATAGACCTTGCAGTAGGTGTACGCGTTGTGGAATAAGGAGGGCCCTTGCCACATTCCAGCACCTTCCGAGCTAACCGTTTGGGCCCAAAATGTCCCTCACAAGCATGTGAATGGCAGAAGTTGAGGACAAAAGGCACTTCGGTTCAAGAATGCATCACCTAATTATTTGGTCTGCATAATGTTTCTGTAACATCCCAGATACCTGGTGGGTTAAAATAGCCTGATAATAGAAACAGATATGAGTGCAAGTAATAAAATATTTTTGCAACGGAAAATAAAAATCCCTTATAACAAAATCAAGGTTAATTGATACACCTGAAGCCAAGAATTTGGCTACAAAGAATGAATATAAAAAAAGTCACTTCAATCATTACAAAAGGTTTCATCAGACTGCATACAAAGTAAAACACTCATAATCATCCTAAAGATCTAGGAAAGGATCCAAACAAGCTTCAAGGGGTAATTCAATGAGCAAATCATCACTTCCATCATCTGAATAGGGGGCATGGATTGAGGTAAGTTCTATATAACTCAGTAAGGAAAACAATATTTAAACCAGATAGTTACGGTTTACAAAGGTGATTAACTTTTAATTGAAAATGTCATTCTAAAACAAATAACTTAATTCAAAAGTTTTGTTGCAGGATGAGTAGATTTCAAATATTTAGAAAAGATTTTTATCTTTCTTAAGAAAAACTATTTGAACATCATTAACATAATAAAAAGTAAAGGTAGAAAAGAAATATAATCAAGTCATAATCTGGCATTGACAATGAAACTAGTTGAACTAACTAGGGTAGAATAAGATCGAGATAAAATAGAAGAACCATCATACGAAATCACCCTAGAATATCAACAACTATACTTGTCATGTTTGTGCTTTATTTACGTCTTTTATTGACCTCTGTGCAAAATCGTTCCAACATATTTCTATTGAGGGCAGAGGGGACCCCCAACTACCACTGTCAATGATCATTCAGTTCTATTTCTATATTGGCTATAATCTAATGACCACAGTCGTACTTCGCCACTGTGGCCCTACATATCACATCGCGAATCCACTCTCGTCAGAGAGAATGCCAAACTCATTCATAGAGAGCGGTTAACCAACATTTCAGACATAGAGTAGGAAGAGACAAAAACCCTTAAGAGATAATAGCTAAATGAATTTTCCATTCTTTTCTCTTTCTTAGTTCTGTGTTTATTTATAATAGTCACATGTTTAGAATCTAGTGGAGATCTAATAACACATTCAGCCCAATTACCCATTTTACCAAACTTGACCATTAGGTCATCATCTTTAGCCAAGACCCCTTAGAATGACTCTCTTCACCATTGCTAAAGATAAGGCAAAGGGCCAAACTCACATGTTTTTCAAATCATCATGTTTTGTATCCATCATGCTTAACATTCCACATTTTATATTCAAATAAATCAATAATCAATTCCAACCTAACTCTTCTAAAAAAACTTACTTAGAATTGTATGAGAAAATACCAAAAGAATCCCTTATCGAGACCATAGTTTGATTTGTCTTTTGGAATGGGAAGAAATGGCTTTTAGTGATCTTTGAACGAAGTTTGGGAACTCCCACGTTGTTTCTTTCTTTCTCGCTTTCTTTCTCTCACTAAACTTTTATTTCTCTCTCTAAGTTTTCTAAAAAAATGGAATAAAAGAGAACAAATGAAACTGGGAGAGAAATAGGGAAAAAAGAGCTCATTAAATAACCATAGGAGGTGTCCCTGATGCTTGCCACATGGCAACCATCCACGAGAGACATGTGGCATGGAATTGGTGGCTAGTTGCAAGTCAATCGAGGCGACGAACTACGCGATAGGTTGTTGACCACGAGGCAGGGAGCTGTCCACACAGCATGAGCGTGTCTGCACACAGACAAGTGCTAGAGTGCATGCCAGCATGCATAGTGCCACGCACAGTCAGCTGAAACACACCTGTGCGACGTCACCGTGTGCAGGCTCGTGGGCACGCGAGCATACAGGCTTTGGGTTTGCAGGCTAGTTTCCTACAGGCTGGGGGATTGTTCCCCTGTTTTCTAATTTTTTTTTTCCAATTTCTTTCCTTCTTTTTTCCTTATAATCCTTTTTAACAAAATAACTTTGAAAATAAAATAAAGATAATTCAAAATAATAAAAATTAGTGCAAAGAAAAAATATTGATTAATCTAAATACGGACAAAATTTAAATGGCCATGAGGCCCAAAATAATAGAGTTTTAACATCACGTTTTAGCACAAAGGTTTTGAGGTGTTAAAGTTTCCACAAGTACGGATCATCTCATACGTACTGCCCTATTTATCTTGTCAACCTCACGTTTGCCTCCTTTTTCTTGAGCAAATATTTCAATACTACATTATATGAGAACACAATCACTTTTGTTCCCAATAAAAATGAAAAGAACTTTTCTCCCAACAAAAATGAAAAGAACTTTTCTAAAACAAACATAATAGCTAGCAGTCCTTTCTCGGTGGTCGAATAATTTATTTGAGCACTATCAAGGGTTCAGGCAGCATAGTAGATTATGTGTGGATCTCTTCCCATCCTTTGTCCGACAACAGCTCCCGCTGCTTGATTACTCGCATCACACATAATTTCAAACGGCAACTCCTAATTTGGTGGCTGCATAGCGGGTGTTGTCACCTTCTCTTTAAGTGCTTCAAATGCTTCTGAACAAGACTTGTCAAATATGAACTCCTCTTCCTTTTGCAATAGCCGACACAAAGATTGGGTGATTTTAGGGAAATTCTTGATGAATTTCTGGGGTAAATCGGCGTGCCTTAGGAGTGAGCGTATTTCCTGCACATTTTTTGTGATAGGGCAGTGACTTGATGACATCCACTTTTGCCCACTTTTGCCTTATCAACTTCTATTCCCTTTAACGACACTATGTATCTTGAGATCAGCCCTTGATCCTCCATGAAATGACATTTTTCGTAGTTTAGGATAAGGTTGTATTCAAGGCAGCATTTTAGCAACTTTGTGAGGTTGTCAAGGCACTCATCAAAAGAATCACCATAAACCATGAAGTCATTCATGAAGATCTTTATACTCTTCTCTATAAAGTTAGCAAAGATGCTGATCATGCATCTTTGTAATGTGGCTAGGGCATTGCAAAGCTCGAATGACATTTATCTATAGGAAAAAGTCCCAATGGGGCACATAAGCGTGGTCTTTTCTTGATCTTCGGGTACAACCATAATCTAGTAAAATCTGAAATACCCATGTAGATAATAATAATGTGTTCTCCTAGCCAACCTTTCTAGCATTTGATCAATGAAAGGCAAGGGGAAGTGATTCTTTCCTGTGGAAACATTCAACTTGCGGTATTCAATGCAAACTCTCCACCCATTCTGCACTCTAGTTAAAACTTTCTCCGCTTCCTGATTTTCTTTCACGGTTATCCTGATTTTCTTTGTTATAACTTGAACTGGACTTACCCATTTTCTATCTAAAATTGAGTAAATGACCTCGGCGTCCAGCAACTTTAAAACCTCTTTCTTCGCCACTTCCATCATCAGTGGATTTAGATGCCTCTGCACTTGTCTACTAGGTTTGTTGTCCTCTTCCATCAGAATTCTGTACATGCAAATGGAAGGCAAAATCCCCTTGATGTCAACAATTATCCACTTGATTGCTTCCTTATGTCCATGAAGTTCCTTAACAAATTTTTTTTCTTCAGTTTGGCTAAGTTTATTGAAAGTTATCACTGGAAGGGTCTCTCTTTCGCCCAAAAATACATATTTAAGGTGTTTGGGCATCGGCTTCAGTTCTAGTTTAAGGATCGACAAAATAGATGGCAGAAGTCTTGTGTGAGAGATAAGAAGATCAAGATGTGGAGGCGTACCTTTTATTTGCTAAAATGACTCTAGCTCGAACATAGCTTCTTGTAGATTTTGGTCAGCAACATGGTCTTCTTCCAAGATCCCAAAGTTGTCAGCATTTAAAACATTACAAAGTGCAATGTTTACCTCATCATCATGGCCTAGATCGAAGTATTTTTGGTTCAAAGCATCTATGATGTCAATGTTGTACGCACAAGACAAGTTATAAGAGTATTTTATTGCATCATATACATTAAACTTCACCACTTTGCCGTCAAACTCCATGGTGAGAGTGTCGTCCTGAACGTCTATTTTTGTTTTAGCAATGTTAAGGAATGGTCTCCCCAGCAAGAGATGAAAGGATTTTGAGGATTTATCATCCTCCATATCTCGTACATAGAAGTTAGATGTTAAAATGAGGTTATCCACTTGAACCAACACATCATTCAAGACTCCTTTGGGGTCGACAACAGATCTATCCGCCAACTGAATGATGACTCCAGTCTCCTTTAGTTGTCTGACACTCAACTTGGAATAAATGGACATGGGCATCACGTTTATGGAGGCCACAAGGTCGCTGATGCGGAACCCCAAGACCCTTGCTTGAACCTTAGAACTCTTCAATCGGTTTAGAACGGAATTTAGATCACAAGTAAAAAAGAAATCAAATTTGTTGAATCACCCAAATGGTAGAAGTTAAAGAGAACCCAAGAAAGATAAATGATATCTCTTGAACCCAATCCAAACAAGCACCAAGAACAATTGAAATAGGAAATCAAAATTGAAATACAAGTGATAACAATTGTATTCCAAATCAACACCTTGTGCATAAAGTGAAAAGAAAGCCAAAACGCTCTCAACTCAATTCTGAAATGTTTGATTACAACTCTTAATGTCCATAAAGAAGAGTTGCTTTGATATTTATAGCCAAAGAAATCAATGATAAGTTACAATACAATAACTACAATTGTACCTCCCATAATAACTAGGTTAATTATGTGGTAATTACAATTGTAACTCCAACAATAACTAGGCTAATTATAGGCATGTAATTGTTATGTAACTCCAATCTTCTTAACCAACACCACTAATTGTTTGTGGCACCATATTGATAGCGATCAAATGCACAAAAGCTCAAATGTTGCTAATCAGGAAGCTCAAGTTTGTAAAGATGATAATTTGATCAACATTGCTGGTCCAATGACACGTTCAAGAAGAAAGAAAATGCAAGAAGCCTTGAAGAATTTGATTAGCACAAGTATTTCACTAGAATGCTCCAAAGCCCACAATGCGAAGTCCAGAATTTTGAATTTCATGACCATTTCAGATCATGGCCCAATAAGGGCTAATGGATCATATTGGGTTGATCAAGACAATCATTTTGGCCCATAATATGGCCTAAAATTAGTGCAAAAGCATGGCTGGTTCAAGACTAAACTCTTTTATCAATCTAGTCAACAATAATGGCTTGACTTCAAAGTTGAAGGACATCAATAAATCTGATCATTTATGAACAAGATTGGTGTTTTCAAAAGCATTAAAACTCTTCATTGGATGATGGAAAATCAACATGGAGTAAAAAGAAGTCAGCCTTGGAAAAATGAATTCAAAGAAGACTAGAATCCCAAGTCATTAATTAGTCTTGAATTTTTCTTTATTATTTTCTATTTCCAAAGTTAATTTTAAGTAATTTACTTTTGAATTTCATGCTCCCTATGACCTATAAATAGGGATGCATTCTACTTGTAAATCAGATTGAAATTACGTACTTGTTCAGGGTTTTCCTTAATTTGCTAGTCTCTTTGAGCTAGTTTGGGTCTTGCAAGTTGCTTGCAAGACTAATTAGGTTTATCAACTAGGATTCTTCCTCCTAGTTGTGGCACCTTGGCCTTTCTTCTTTCTCTTCTGTGATTCAAAGGTGATAGGTTTAATATACCTATTATTGTTGGGTTCATTAGATTTAGGGGTGGGTAACAGTAATTCAATTTTTCTACCTTTTTGTGATTCAAAGGTGGTAGGTTTGATATACCTACTGTTGTTGGGTTCAAATAGGTTGGGTTGGGTTGCTTAGAGGATTTCCATAATTCTTTCTTTTGGTGTAATTCAAAGGTGTTGAGTTTGATATGCTCAATGTTGTTGAGTTCATCCAAGATTGAAGATTGGCTGAACTAGATCATCAAGGAACTATCTTAATCAACGGGTAACCGTCCTATCATTTTTGGTATCAGAGCTAAGTTTTTCTTGATTCATTTGATCAAAAGTAGCCGTGAAAAAAAAAATATTGATTCATTTGATCTTTTGAAGTACTAACATCATTTATTTTGAAGGTTTCATCATTGGAAAAATAGAGTTACAAAAGTTTTCAACACCTTTGAATCGGTTCTTCCTTTCTTTCTTTCTTTTTTTTTTCTTTCTTTCATTCTTCTTGATTTTCATTATTCACTTTGTCCTTCTTTGTTCTAGTTGTTTTTGCTTAGTAAGTGCTGTTTTAGCATTTGTAAGACTTGAACAAATTCTTAAAGGCTTGCAACAAGGAAAAGAGTGGTAAGAAACGAGTGAATCTATCCCCCACTATATTAAGCCGAGAGTTACATTTGGGGAGTGACATTTTAGGAAGGGAAACAAGGGTGTGAGGATTTAAACTTTTCATTTCCTATGGATACAACAGAAATGGAGGCACCACAAGAAAGCTTTGAACAAAAGGCTTGGAGACAACAATTGTTGAGACAATTCAATCAAACAATGGAGATGGTGATGGAGCGCCTGGATCAACTCGAAGCAAATTTGCAAAGGAATGCAAGTAGGCATGAATCTGATGAAGAGGTTCAATCCGAAATATCCTAAGGAAGTAGAAGGAGAAGGAATAGAGGTAGAGTTGATGACAATCTCAAAAGCATCAAAATGACCATTCCTACATTCCAAGGCAGAAATGATCCCGAATCATACTTGGAGTGGGAAGCAAAGGTGGAAAAAGTATTTTCAATCCACAACTACTCGGAAGAAAAAAAGGTAAAACTTGCATCTCTTGAATTCCAAGGTTATGCATTAACTTGGTGGGATAAGTTGAATGTCTCTAGAAGGAGAAATAGGGAACGACCTATTGGCACTTGGGAGGACATGAAGGCAGTAATGAAGAAGAGATTTGTGTCCCCTCATTACTATAGAGACTTGTTCAATAAGTTGCAAGGCATAACTCAAGGATCAAGGAGTGTGGAGGAGTACTATCAAGAGTTAGACATGGCTATGACCAGAGCCAATATTGAAGAAGATCCCGAGGCTACTATGGCACGTTTCTTGGGTGGTTTGAAAAGGGAGATTGCTGATGTTGTTGAATTGCAGCACTACATGGATTTGGAGGAAATGCTTCATATGGCTAAGAAGGTAGAAAAACAATTAAAGAGGAAGAGTGGTTCAAGTAAGTTTTCTTCCACTGAATCATCTTGGAAAGGAAATAATGTGAATAAAAAGGATGATGTGAAGAAGGCAGAATCCAAGAAATTTGAACCAAAGAGTTTTTCAAAGGGTGATTCAAGTAAGAGCTCTTCTATTTCTAAACTCACATGTTTTAAATATTTGGGAAAGGGGCATATTGCTTCTCAATGTCCTAATTCCAGAACTATGGTTATGCTTGATGATGGATCTTATGTGAGTCAAAGTGAAGGGGAAGATGAAAAGGAAGCCAATTCATGTGAAGATGAAGGTGATCAATGTGAATTCAGTGGTGATGCAGTTCTTGTTACTATGAGGGCTTTGAATATGCAAGTTCAAGAAAAAGAGGCCCAAAGGCACAACATATTCCATGCAAGATGCAAAGTGCAAGATAAGGTATGCATGCTTATAGTTGATGGTGGAAGTTGTACTAATTGTGTAAGCACTTATCTTGTAGACAAGCTGGAGTTGCCAATGATCAAGCATCCTACACCATACCGCTTGCAATAGCTCAATGATAGTGGAGAAATAAGGGTGAATCGACAAGCTATGGTAAAATTTTCCATTGGTAAATATGAGGATGAAGTTCTTTGTGATGTAGTACCAATGAGTGCAGGTCATATTCTACTTGGACGCCCATGGGAGTTTGATCGTGAAGCCAATCATGAAGGCAGATCCAACAAGTACCGAATTGTTCACAAATAAAAGGCTTATACCCTTGTACCTTTGACACCCCAGCAAGTACATAAAGATCACATGAGAATGAGGGAAAAAAGGCTTGAATATGAAAGTGAGCTGAAAAAGCCTAAGGAGTGTATTGAGAAAAAGCCAAAAGCAAGTGAGAAAAAAGGCGTTTTCTTTGCTAGCATGAGAGATGTAGATAGGGCCATGAATTCTCACAAACCAATTATTATGCTTTTGTACGATGAAACTTGTTTGGTTACTAATGAGTTACCTAACGATTTGCCTTTAGAAATTGTTGGTGTTTTGAATGATTTTGCAGATGTGCTACCCGAGGAAGTGCTCGATGGATTACCTCCAATTCGAGGTATTGAGCATCAAATTGATTTCCAGCCTGGTGCAACTATTCCAAACCGTTCAGCATATCGAGCAAATCCAGAGGAAACAAAAGAACTCCAAAGGCAAGTTGATGAATTGTTATCTAAAGGACAAATCTGTGAGTCTCTAAGTCCTTGTGCTCTTCCTGTGATTTTAGTTCCAAAAAAAGATGGTACATGGCGCATGTGCATTGACTGTAGGGCTGTTAATAACATCACCATTAAGTATCGTCATCCAATTCCTAGATTAGATGATATGTTTGATGAGTTACATGGTGCATGCATTTTTACAAAGATTGATTTGAAATCTGGATATCATCAAATTATCAAAGAAGGTGATGAATGGAAGACGGCCTTCAAAACAAAATTTGGTCTTTATGAGTGGCTTGTTATGCCCTTCGGTTTAACTAATGTCCCCAGCACTTTCATGAGATTGATGAATCATGTTTTGAGGCGTTTCATTGAAAAATTTGTGGTTGTTTATTTTGATGATATTCTGATTTATAGCAAGAATATGAATAATCATATTGAGCATCTTAAGTTTGTTCTTGCTACTTTGCGTGAAGAAAAGTTGTATGCTAATTTGAAGAAATGTATTTTTTGTGTGAAAAAAGTAATTTTCCTTGGCTATGTGGCAAGTGCTAATGGTCTGAGAGTTGATGAAGCAAAGATTGAGGCTATTCTTGACTGGCCAATTCCAACAAGTGTGACTAAGGTAAGATCTTTCCATGGGCTTGCTAGTTTTTATCGAAGGTTTGTTAAAGATTTTTCAACAAAAGCAGCCCCTCTTAATGAGTTGGTAAAAAAGAATGTAAAGTTTGAATGGGGTAATTCACAACAAAAAGCTTTTGATCAATTAAAACATGATTTGACTAATGCAACCGTTCTAGCTTTGCCTAATTTTTCTAAAACTTTTGAAGTTGAATGTGACGCTTCAGGAATTGGAATAGGTACTGTTTTGCTTCAAGAAGGCCGACCACTTGCTTACTTTAGTGAAAAGTTGAAAGGAGCTCATTTGAATATCCAACTTATGATAAGGAGCTTTATGCTGTTGTGAGGGCATTGGAAACATGGCAGCATTACTTCATGCCAAAAGAGTTTGTGATCCACACTGACCATGAATCTCTCAAGTATCTCAGGGGACAAAAGAATTTGCATAAGAGGCATGCTAAGTGGATAGCATTCATTAAGACTTTTCCCTATGTTATGAAGTACAAGAAGGGTAAGGAAAACATTGTTGCTCATGCACTCTCCCGAAGGTACACACTTCTTGTTACCTTAGATGCAAAAATTATGGGATTTGAGTATATTAAAGAATTGTATGCTAATGATTCTGATTTTTCTCAAATTTTTGAAACATGTGAAAATGGAGCTTTTAACAAGTTCTACAAAAATAATGGTTTCTTGTTTAGAGAAAACAGATTGTGTATTCCACATTGCTCTTTAAGGGAGTTACTTCTACGAGAGGCACATAGTGGTGGATTAATGGGACATTTTGGAATTCCTAAAACTCTTGATGTCTTGAATGAACATTTCTACTAGCCACACATGAAAAGAGACGTTGGAAAGCTTTGTGGAGGATGTGTTGAGTGCAAACGAGCAAAATCCAAGTCCCTTCCTCACGGACTTCACACTCCACTGCCTATACCTCAATCACCTTGGATTGACAAATCCATGGATTTCATTATAGGGCTGCCTAGATCACAACGAGGTATGGATAGTATTTTTGTTGTGGTTGATCGTTTTTCTAAAATGACACATTTTATTCCTTGTAGGAAATCGGATGATGCAAAGCATGTTGCCAATTTGTTCTTTAGAGAAGTGGTTCGACTACATGGGGTTCCTAGAAGCATAGTGTCCGATAGAGATGTCAAATTCTTGAGTTACTTTTGGAAGACACTTTGGGGAAAATTGGGAACCAAATTGCTGTTTTCAACCACAAGTCATCCTCAAATAGATGGACAAACGGAGGTGACAAATCGAACTCTGGGTACACTCCTAAGGGCAATCCTCAAAAAGAATCTCAAGAGTTGGGAGGATTGTGTACCAATTGCTGAATTTGCATATAACCGAACTATGCATTCATCCACAGGTTTATCTCCTTTTATAATTGTTTATGGTTTTAATCCACTAACTCCTTTAAATCTTTCTCCTCTGCCCATAAAGGAATATTTGAATCTAGATGGGGCTAAGAAGGCTAAGATAGTCAAGAGCTTGCATAAAAAAGTTCAGGAACGTTTGAAGCACAAAAGTGAGCTAGTTGCTACAAGGATTAATTGTGGACGAAAGGAAGTCGTCTTTGAACCTGGAGATTGGGTTTGGGTTCATATGAGGAAGGAAAGATTTCCCAACAAAAGACAGACAAAGTTACACCCTCGTGGAGATGGTCCATTTCAAGTCCTTCAAAGAATCAACAATAATGTCTACAAGTTGGACTTGCCCGGTGAGTTTGGAATTAGTAATACTTTCAATGTTTCTGATATCTCTCCATTTGAAAATGATGCAGGACACGATTCAAGGTTGAATCTTTTTAGGGGGGGGGGGAACTGATAGCGATCAAATGCACAAAAGCTCAAATGTTACTAATCAGGAAGCTCAAGTTTGTGAAGATGATAATTTGATCAACATTGCTGGTCCAATGACACGTTCAAGAAGAAAGAAAATGCAAGAAGCCTTGAAGAATTTGATTAGCACAAGTCTTTCACTAGAATGCTCCAAAGCGAACAATGCAAAGTCCAGAATTGTGAATTTCATGACCATTTCAGATCATGGCCCAATAAGGGCTAATGGATCATATTGGGTTGATCAAGACAATCATTTTGGCCCATAATATGGCCTAAAATTAGTGCAAAAGCATGGCTGGTTCAAGACTACACTCTTTTATTTATTCTAGTCAACAATAATGGCTTGACTTTAAAGTTGAAGGACATCAATAAATCTGATCATTTATGAACAAGATTGGTGTCTTCAAAAGCATTAAAACTCTTCATTGGATGATGGAAAATCAGCATGGAGTAAAAAGAAGTCAGCCTTGGAAAAATGAATTCAAAGAAGACTAGAATCCCAAGTCATTAATTAGTCTTGAATTTTTCTTTATTAGTTTATATTTCCAAAGTTAATTTCAAGTAATTTACTTTTGAATTTCATGCTCCCTATGACCTATAAATAGGGATGCATTCTACTTGTAAAAATTAGATTGAAATTACGTACTTGTTAAGGGTTTTCCTTAATTTGCTAGTCTCTTTGAGCTAGTTTGGGTCTTGCAAGTTGCTTGCAAAACTTATTAGGTTTATCAACTAGGATTCTTCTTCCTAGTTGTGGCACCTTGGCCTTTCTTCTTTCTCTTATGTGATTCAAAGGTGATAGGTTTAATATACCTATTATTGTTGGGTTCATTAGATTTAGGGGTGGGTAAGAGTAATTAAATTTTTCTACCTTTTTTGTGATTCAAAGGTGGTAGGTTTGATACACATACTATTGTTGGGTTCAAATAGATTGGGTTGGGTTGCTTAGAAGATTTCTATAATTCTTTCTTTTGGTGTAATTCAAAGGTGTTGAGTTTGATATGCTCAATGTTGTTGAGTTTATCCAAGATTGAAGATTGACTGAACTAGATCATCAAAGAACGATCTAAATCAACGGGTAACCATTGCTATCACATATAGTTATGGGTTTATTCTTGTAATAACACTAAGACAAGACTTAAGCCCAAAATGAGTTATACTTAACTATATGGACTTAATTAACTCAAACTAAAATAAGACAATCCAAAATACTTCAAACAACTCAACTAATCCAGCCCATACACAAGGCTTATTCATCCATTATCAATGAGACTCAAACAAGCCCAAATTATCCCAAATCACTTAAATCCAATTAAAGTTACAAATGTGGGCTGTTCAAAAAGCTCATATTTGAACTTTCCACAATTGGCCAGCACATCATTCACATGTTTTTGAGAAAAAAGTTGGAGCAACTCTTTAAGCTTCTTTGCCTTTGATCTTGTTACTAGTCTGCTGAAACTTTCCAGGTTTGGAACTGTATTTGTATTTACATCATTTAAAATTTGCTCAAAGTCACATTCTGATGCTCTTTGAGTATCTTGAGTGTTTTTAGCCTTGTTTGCATCACAACGTCACTAGCTTTGACCCCATCGACAACAACCGGTGCGTTGCCTTCCCTCAAGCACCACTAGATTTGGGATCTTTTGATGCAGAACCCCAAGACCCTTGCTTGAACCTTAGAACTCTTCAATCGGTTTAGAACGAAATTTAGATCACAAGTAAAAAAAAGGAATCAAATTTGTTCAATCACCCAAATGGTATAAGTTAAAGAGAACCCAAGAAAGATAAATGATATCCCTTGAACCCAATCCAAACAAGCACCAAGAACAATTGAAATAGGAAATCAAAATTGAAATACAAGTGATAACAATTGTATTTCAAATCAACACCTTGTGCATAAAATGAAAAGAAAGCAAAAACGCTCTCAACTCAATTCTGAAATTTTGATTACAACTCTTGATATCCATAAAGAAGAGTTCCTTTGGTATTTATAGCCAAAGAAATCAATGATAAGTTGCAATACAATAACTACAATTGTAACTCTCACAATAACTAGGTTAATTATGTAGTAATTACAATTATAACTCCAACAATAACTAGGCTAATTATAGGCATGTAATTGTCATGTAACTCCTTATAACTCCAATTTTTTAACCAACACCACTAATTATTTGTGGCACCATATAGTTATGGGCTCATTCTTGTAATAACACTAAGACAAGACTTAAGCCCAAAATGAGTTATACTTAACTATATGGACTTAATTAACTCAAACTAAAATAAAACAATCCAAAATACTTCAAACAAGTCAACTAATTCAGCCAATACACAAGACTTATTCATCCATTATCAATAAGACTCAAACAAGTCCAAATTATCCCAAATCACTTAAATCCAATTAAAGTTACAAATCTGGGCTGTTCAAAAAGCTCATATTTGAACTTTCCATAATTGGCCAGCCCATCATCCACATGTTTTTGAGTAAAAACTTGGAGCAACTCTTTAAGCTTCTTTGCTTTTGATCTTGTTACTGGTCCGCTGAAACTTTCCAGGTTTAGAACTGTATTTGTGTTTACATCATTTGAAATTTGCTCCAAGTCACCTTCTGATGCTCTTTGAATATCTTGAGTGTTTTTAGTTTTGTTTGCATCATTCCCCCTCCCCTCAAAAGGATTCGTCCTCGAATCAATTCTTGCATCAATTTTTAAAGGGGATAAATCAGATATGTTAAATGTAGCCAAAACACTATACTCACCTGGTAGGTCCACTTTGTAGGCATTTTCATTGATTTTGGCTATGATTTGAAATGGACCATCCCCACGAGCATCCAACTTAGATTTCCGTTTTGATAAAAATCGTTCCTTGCGCATATGAATCCACACCCAATCTCCGGGTTCAAATGAAATCTTACGCCTTCCTTTATTGACATGGGATGCTACTTGTTCATTTTTCTTTTCAATGTTCTGCCTTGCTTTTCATGAATTGCTTTAACCATTTTTGCTTTCTTATGTCCATCCAAATTAGAAATGTCACTTATAGGAATAAGCAACAAATCAAGTGGGGTTAAGGGATTAAAACCATACACGATTTCAAAAGGAGAAAACCCAGTAGAAGAATGTATCTTCGATTATAAGCAAATTCAACAAATGGTAACAGATCTTCCCAAGTTTTAACATTCCTTCCAATTAAAGCACGTAATAATGTACCAAGTGTTCTATTTACTACTTCAGTTTGACCATCCGTTTGTGGATGTGAAGTAGTAGAAAATAAAAGTTTGGTCCCAAGTTTGGACCACAAAACTCGCCAAAAAGTGCCTTAAAAACTTAACATCCCTATCGGACACAATGGTTTTAGGAATGCCATGCATTCTAACAACTTCGCGGAAAAACAAATCCACTATGTGTGTGGCATCATCTATTTTGTGACATGGTATAAAGTGTGTCATTTTGGAAAAACGATCAACAACAACAAATATTGAGTCTCGGCCTTTTCTAGTCTTAGGCAAACCCAACAAAAAGTCCATAGATATATCAACCCAAGGATGTGTAGGAATGGGTAATGGCATATATAATCCATGTGGTTGAACTTTAAACTTAGCTTGCCTACATGAGATGCACTGTGCACAAATTTTCTCAACATGTTTGTGCATATTAGGCCAAAAGAAATGTTCATGTAAAATGCTCAAAGTTTTGTCAATCCCAAAATGTCCCATTAAACCACCACTATGTGCTTCACGAACAAGCAACTCCCTAATAGAACTATTAGGCACACATAATTTTCTCTTTTTAAATAGAAAACCATCATGCTTATAAAAGTCTTGAAATACCACATGTTCACAAGCCACATAAACATTTGAAAAATCACTATCATGCACATACAATTGTTTGAAATGCTCAAATCCCAACAATTTTGTAGAAAGAGTAGAGATAAGACTGTACCTTCTTGAAAGCGCATCAGCTACCACATTTTCTTTTCCTTACTTATATTGGATCACATATGGGAAGGACTCTATGAATTCTATCTATTTTGCATGTCGTTTATTAAGTTTGCCTTGCCCTTTCAAATGCCTCAAAGATTCATGATCGGTGTGAATCACAAATTCTTTTGATAACAAATAATGTTACCATGTCTCTAATGCTTTTACCAAAGCATAAAACTCTTTGTCATAGATGGAATAATTCAATTGTGTACCATTGAGCTTCTCACTGAAGTAAACAATGAGTCTTTTATCCTGCATAAGAACAGCACCTATCCCAAGCCCAGAGGCATCACATTCAATTTCAAAAGTTGAATCAAAATTAGGCAATCTTAATAAAGGCGCATTACATAACTTTTCTTTCAATAAGGAAAACACATTTTCTTGTTCTTTCCCCAAACACACCCCTTATCTTTTTTCATGATTTCAGTTAAAGGGGCAGCAACGACACTAAAATCTTTTACAAATCTCCTATAGAAACTTGTCAAACCATGAAAACTACGCACCTCACTTACACTAATTTCATTATTTCAATTAAAGTATTTTTAGCTTGTTGGCATCAATCGCACATGGCTTTTCTTAGTCCCAAGGTACCTATTTTACATGAAATGATGAATATACCTTGGTCCTGTATTTGGGAGGCAGTTTTCTTCGTATGATGGATAAAACATTATCTCCCACACTTACTCTCTCATTGATACTCAGTTTTTTATTGTTGGTGCATAGTTCTTCAAGAATTTGCCATATCTAGGTATTTTTTTGATGGCCTCAAGTAGGGGAAGGTTCACCTCAAACTTGCGGAATGTTTCTAAAATCTCTTTCTCTTCATTTTCTTTTTTCATGTTGGCAAATCTTTCTAGGAAAGACGGTTTAATTACCCATGGATTGGATTGGTCAGAATTTGTCTTTGTTGGATGGGTACTGTCATCAGTTATCGTCTCTGGAGTTTTATCCAAGGCTTCTAATTATGCTTCATTCTGTAAGCCTCAACCAAGGCTTGTTCAGCGATGTACTTCTTGCAATTATTTCTCACTATGTAATGTGATTGCACTGATATTTGACTACGCATTCACTTCTTTCTGTGAGGGTATTTTACCCAGGGACTCCAACTTGTTCATGGATGTTATTAGTTGACTTACTGGGGTTTTCTAATTCTGAATGTTAGTTCTAGTTTTCTGTTGGAATTGCTGAGTTTTTTGTTGGAATTGATGCGTGTTAGTAGCCAAAGATTTAACTGTCTTTAAGAGATGTAACTAACTTAGAGGGTGCTGCTTATTGTGGTGGCGGCGGCTTAGTCGGGTATTATTGATAGTTTTGTTGTCATGGCCCAAAGCTGAAATTAGGGTGGTCTCACCATTCGGGATTGTATGTATTGGAGAAAGGGTCCTATCTCCTTTGCAGTTAGCTTGGGAACTCATCCACAACGTTGACTTGCCACTAGTTGTCTACTTGCAGCATGGGGCATATGTCTGCGGGGTGCCCTAAGTGCACGCAAATCCCACAAACTCTTGTTTGTTGGGTGTTTCCTGCAACCATATTTTGCACCAACATAGTTAGTTGTAAAATATGATATTCAAGAAAAAAAATAGTTACATCATTCACCCTTCTTAGAGTGTCTTGCGTGTTTCCAAACTGTTGCGAAGTGGCAGCCATGATTGCTATAAATTCTCTTATTTGTCGGGGTGTTTTATTCACTATGGTACTGCCATTAGCTATATCCAATATTTTTCTCTTTGTGGGCCGCAGTCCTTCATAAAATAATGAATGAGACAATGTTCTAATATATCATGTTATGGGCAGTTTGCGCATAACCACTTGAACATTTTCCAATAATCATAGAGACTCTTCGAATCTGTTTGTTTTATCCCACATATTTCCCTCCTTATTCCAGCAGCACTAGAAGTAGGAAAAAATCTATTTAGAAATATTTTTACCATATCAGTTCAAGTAGTAATCAAACTGGGAGTTAAATAAAACAACCAATCTTTAACTTTATCATCCAAAAAAAGGGAATGCTCTCAATTTTATTTGTTCTTCAGTGACTCCTTGCGGCTTCATGTTTGAGCACAAAATATGGAATTCTTTGAGGTGTTTATGCAGGTTTTCATTCTCTAAACCTCTAAACTTGGCCAACAAGTGGATCAGCCAATATTTCAGCTCAAAAGATACGTTCATATTTAAACAAGTGATGTAAAGGGGCTGTTGGTTGGTAGGCAGTGCTGCCAACTCCGTCAATGTTCATTCCTTGGCCATCTGCTCAGTTTCTACTTTTGTTTTGATGGTTACACTGCTCTTTATAAAAACTGTGTCCTACTGACACATTCTTCTCTTCAGCTCGGTCTACTTCCTTAAGTTTTCGGTGGGTTTCTTGATTTCTGGATTGTAAAGAATATGTTCTCCACTATCAAACTTGATCATGAAAAGAAAAGAATCAAATTAGTTTCTACAATGCCCCGGCAACGACACCAAAATTTAGTGGGTGTTAAATCCACCAAAAATAAAATCCTACTTAACCAATAAAACAAAATTGTAGTAGTGGTAAGTAGGGTCGAATCCTTAGGGAATTGAGAACTGTTTTTCTTACTAGACCAGCGAATGAAAAGTAAACAAAGGGGCTTTTCTTAGGATTCTAGATTAATAGAAAAATATAAAATACACAACAAGAATGAAGTAAAATAGTAAAGAATTCTGAAAAGCATTTTAAAAAATAAAGCAGATACAAGATGGTTTCTAGTTAAAGAAATAGCTAATTTCTAGTAATGTAATTGATCATAGATGCAGTGATTAATTGTACTAAAGTGTAGCAAACAAGTTCTAGTTGTTGGAAACATTCTGATAGCCAATCGTTCCTTAATCCTAAACCAACCAAGAAATGTCTGTTGATTGATTCTTATTTATTGAACAGTCCTGGGAACATCCTTAAGATTTAACTCATCAACTTTGAGGACTAGAAGGACTCGATTCTGATCATCAAACTCAACCTCGTGACATGTTCAACC